>JANAVB010034615.1:17238940-17328940 GCA_029216955.1 Iris pallida | reverse complement strand
TCAAGAATAAAAAATTTCTAAGAACCTTTAACCATGTTTGATCATCATCAACTTTAGCACAAGGCTCAAAGTTTTCCAATTACTTCCTTCATTTTTATTATAGCATTGTCCTCAAAAATGTTCTTAGCCCAAAATTTTCTTCGTAGACCTTTTTACTCTTTAGAGATTGAAGGTATAGTCATGTAACTCACTTAGCTTTCTTCCCTTAGCAATTCACTACAAGAACACTACCCTTTTATAATGTGTGTAAAAAAATTGTATCATAAAGATTTATATAGAAGTGTTACAAATTTTTAGCAACGTTCCTTAATATGGTTGTTTGGAGGAGTTTTTGACCTATTATAACATTTTTTTATATAAATCTTATATATAGTATAAATGTTTATAACGATTATATATTATAGCATTATAAAATGTTCCAAAAAATTAATTCAGCAAAAACAAGTATGTTCTCTTTTGACCAAAAACCCGATTCTTTCTCCCCAAAACCAAACTCTCCTCATCCTCCTTCTCTCCTCCCCCTCCCCTGCCATGTCCTGCCCTCACCAAAACCTACTCCTTCCTAAATTCTCCACCAAAACCAACTCATCCAAACCTTAGCCGCAAACCCTACACCTAACCCCAAAATTTTTTTAGGGTTAGGGATTACTAATGGTGAAGACGAAGGAGAGGAAGGTGAACGAAGGAGAGGAAGGTGAACGTGTTAGGGAAGCCGAAGCACTCCCTGGAGGTGAACCGCAACAATGGTCTGTTGCCATCATGCGGCGACTGAAGATATACAATGTCCGGTCGAAGAGGGACCACAAGGGGAAGATCCTCAAGCTCGATCCGGCATTGAGCCAAGCCATGGTTAGTGATAGGCTACTATTTCATTATAAAATATGATGATCGGGTTGTGGCCAAGCCATGGATTTATTCCATCCTTTAGTTCAAACATAGGGATATCGATATAGCTATATAGGTGATTTTATTAATGGTGTCTTTGTTGGAGTGGGTGGGGTTCCCAACCTATGTGGAGAAGACCTCGGAGTGCGACGAGCACCGTCTGTGTGTCAGAGAAGCTCGGGGAGGTGACGAGGCCAGTCGGAGATGATGGAGATACTCGGGAGCTACCAGAGGAGCTGTTGGAAGGAGTGGGGCAGAGTTCGGGCCGAACTCTTCCCCAGAAGAGAGTTCTAGCCGAACTCTGTGTTCTGGTTCCAGAACCTTGCTGGTTGCCAGACACAAAGTTCTGGCCGAACTCTGCCCCAGGACAGAGTTCTGGCTGAACTCTGTATCGTCGGGGCTGAAGCGCTTTTCAGGATGATTTGTCACCGTTGGATCGTATCCTACGGTCCAAGTTTTGCTGCGGATTAGCGGGTTTATACATGGTTATTCCTAACCCTAATCACAATACAACATTGTAACTTTGGAAGAGAAGAAGGAGGATTGAAGGCTGTTTTCGAAGGAGGATCGTGTTCAGGTAATATCTACTCGTCATCTTTGTTCTTCGTAGCATTGTAATCATTATTCTTGCTTCTTAGTGTTGTGGGGATCCGATTTGCATCGGGAGAAGTTTGTAGAGGGTGTACTCCTTTATTTTATTAGTAAAGGCTTCTCAGGGTTGGACTTCGATCGTCCCGTGGTTTTTTTCTCGCAAGGATTTTTCCACGTATAAAATTCTTTGTGTCTGCGTGGTTTGTTTTTGGTGTTTTGGTTCGTACGTTGTATTGCTCGGTTCTTTCGCAGGTACTCTCTAGTTTGGGTAAAGGTTTTCGCATTTTTTTCCCAATAAAGTGGTATCAGAGCCAGGTTCTGGAATTCAGAGGGGTGTCAGGAGTTGACAGGAAAACTAGAGAGGAGAGATGGACGCGAAGCCGGTGTGCATGGTGAACCTGAACGACACCAACTATCACTATTGTCGGAGCAAGATGAAAGATTTGCTATTTGTCAAGAAGCTGTATCTGACCGTATTTGCATCCGAGAAGCCCAGTGATAAATACGAGGAGGACTGCAAATTTGAGCATATATAGGTGTACGAATATATCAGGCAGTTTGTTGACGAGAATGTGTATAACCACGTTGCCAATATTGAGCACGTGAAGACGCTATGGAATAAGCTGGAATCTTTGTACGCGAAAAAAGATCGGGGTAAACAAGTTGTTCCTGATCCGGACGATGATGGGTCTGCGGTACAAAGATAGGGCATCTATTATAGATCACTTGAGTGATTTCCAGGGCGTGGTTGACCAGCTATCTTCAATGGGAGTCAAGTTCGACGACGAGGTTCAAGGACTATGGCTGCTGTGTACATTGCCAGACTCGTGGGAGACCGTATGAGTATCTATGATGGCTTTTGCTACAAAAGGTGTGGTCAGTCTGGAGTTTTCCAAGAGCGGGGTGCTAAATAAAGAGATGCGGAGATGTTCTCGGGGCACTTCATCCACATCCCACCACTCAGAGGTACTGGTTTCAGAGAACCGCGGAAGGGGCAAAAGCAGGGGTCCAGGTGGTGGCAGAGACAAGAGCAGAAGGAAGTCCAAGGGTCGTTACGAGGACTCAGAGTGTTACCATTGTGGCAAGAAGGGCCACATCAAGCGAAACTATTTTGCTTGGAAGAGAGAGAAGAAAGGCGACAAGGAAAAACAATACGAAAACACTACAGCGGCGGCCTCGATACATGGAGGCGATGTGATCATCTTAGGTGATGAGGTTATCACAAACCTCGCCTGCGATGACAATTCTTGGCTGGTGGACTCAGGGGCTTCAGCGCATGTATCTCACAACAGGGCACTATTTGCCACTTATACGACAGACGACTGTGGAGTGTTGAAGATGGGTAATGGAGATGTGTCGAAGGTGGTTGCCGTTTGAGATGTGCATTTGAGAGCGAAAATGGGTGCAGTTCTTGTTCTCAAAGATGTTCGTCATGTCCCTGATATCCGTTTCAACCTGGTCTCGGTTGGAAGGTTGGATGACGAGGGATTCTTCAGTCTTTTCGGGAATAGTCAGTGGAAGCTTTCCAGAGGTTCGATGGTGATTGCTAGAGGAAGCAAGAAGTCTGGTCTCTACTATATAGAGGGGAGCGCATAGGAAGCACAGGAGGTGAACGCAGTCAGTGATGCATCTACCGAGTTGTGGCACAGGCGGCTCGGCCATATCAGCAAGAAGGGGATGAGCTACTTGGTGAAAAGGAAGGTGATTCTAGGGCTCAAGTCTACAAAGTTGGAGAAGTGCACGCACTGCTTAGCTGGGAAGCAAAATAGGATGTCTTTCCAAAGTCACCCAAGTTCAAGGAAGCCGGCGTTGCTCGAGTTGATTCACTCGGATGTCTGCGGTCCTATGAAGGTAAAATCTATTGGTGGTGCTTCTTACTTTGTAACTTTTATTGATGACTATTCCAGAAAGGTTTGGGTCTTTGCCTTAAAGACCAAGGATCAGGTGCTGTCCACTTTCAAAGAGTTTCAGGCATCTGTTGAAAGAGAGACGGGCAAGAAGTTATTGTGTGTTTGGTCCGACAACGGCGGCGAATACATTGGTCCCTTTGATGCTTATTGCAGAGAACAGGAGATACGACACCAGAAGACTCCGCCCAAGACACCTCAGCTCAATGGTGTAGCGGAGCGCATGAACAGGACACTGATGGAGAGGGTGCGGTGTTTGCTGTCAGAAGCAAATTTGTCGGGTAGTTATTGGGGTGAGGCTCTTCTCACAGCTGCTTATGTTATTAATTTATCTTCTAGTGCTCCTTTGCAGGGTGATGTGCCTGACAAAGTATGGTACGGCAAAGAGCCGTCATATAATCACCTACGAGTGTTTGGCTGTAAGGCCTTCGTGCATGTACCGAAGGACGAGAGGTCCAAACTTGAGCCGAAGACGAGGCGATGCGTCTTTGTCGGCTACGGTCGGGATGAGTTTGGCTATAGACTCTACGACCTGGTGGGAAGAAAGCTCTACAGAAGCAGGGACGTGATATTCGTCGAGGATCAGACCATGACCAACACTCAGGCTTTTGAGACGCCTTCTGAGGCTGAGGAATTGTCTGAGTTAGAGCCATTTCGCTTTGAGCAGTTTCCAGAGGACATCGCAGAGGATCCAATTATGGGGGAGCCAGTACATGGAGTTGCTTCCAACCTTGATCATCAGCCTGCTGATGGTGGTCAGGGTGTCCCTCAGGAGGATGGGCATGCCGGAGAGGCAGTTCCTGAAGGAGAGAAGGCTGTTGGTATACAGCCAGCACCAGTGGCTCCACTGAGAAGGAGCGACAGAGAGCGTCGACCATCTACGAGATACTCACCGGGTGAGTATGTGCTATTGACTGACGGGAGAGAGCCTAAAAGTTTTGTAGAGGCTATGGAAGACGAACACAGGCAGGAGTGGATAGAAGCTATGCAGGAGGAGATGAGTTTCTTACACGCCAATTCCACTTATGAGCTGGTGCGGTTGCCAAAGGGCAAGAAGGCTTTGAAGAATCGATGGGTGTTTAGAGTGAAGCACACGGATGATGCTACTCGCCCTCGATACAAAGCGAGGCTGGTAGTTAAAGGCTACGGTCAGCGAAAAGGCATAGATTATGATAAATCTTTTCGTCTGTCATCAAGCATTCGTCTATTCAAGTGATGCTAGTATTGGCAGCCAGTCTCTACTTGGAGGTCGAACAGATAGGCGTGAAGACGGCATTCCTCCACGGTGACCTTGAGGAGGAGTTATACATGGAGCAGCCAGAGGAATTTCGTGAGAAGGGCAAGTCACGTTTGTTCTGCCGATTGAGAAAGAGCTTGTATGGTCTGAAGCAGGCTCCGAGGCAGTGGTACAGGAAGTTCGAGTCGTTTATGGGAGGAGCATGGTTATGCACGGATGACGTCGGATCACTGTGTATTTGTGAGGTATTTTGTCGAGGATAATTTTATCATTCTATTGCTCTATGTTGATGATATGCTATTAGTGGATCGGAATGCCATTAGGATAGCGGAGTTGAAGCACCAACTGGGCACAGCCTTCTCTATGAAGGATTTGGGCTCAACAAAGACTATTCTTGGGATGTAGATCAGCCGAGAGAGAGAGTCCAAGCTGCTATATTTGTTCCAAAAGAAGTACATTCATCGGGTACTTCAGCATTTCGGTATGGACGGGTTGAAGAAAGTAAGTTGCCCCCTTGCGGCTCACTTTAAGTTCACTGAGGAGCAGTGTCCATCTGTCGAGGACGAAAAAAAAGATATGGAGCGGGTTCCATATGCTTCAGCTGTGGGGAGCCTTATGTATGCAATGGTGTGCACGAGGCCAGACATCACTCATGCAGTTGGCACTGTTAGCAGGTATCTTTCAAATCTTGGACGGATATATTGGAGTGCGGTCAAGTGGATTCTACATACCTTTAGGGCACTGTCGATTGGAGACTTTCTTTTGGTGGTGATGAGCCGAAGCTGGTTGGGTATACCGACGCTGATATGGCTGGAGATGTAGACACGAGACGATCGACTTCGGACTATGTAATGATGTTTGCCGGAGGAGCGGTATCGTGGCATTCGCGGTTGCAAAAGTGTGTTGCCTTGTCGACGACGGAGGCGAAATACAATGCGACAACGGAGGCTTGTAAGGAGCTGATGTGGATGAAGAAGCTGTTGCAGGAAATGGGGCTGAAGCAAGAGCAGTATACTTTGCTTTGCGACAGTCAGAGTGCTATTCACCTTGTGAAGAACCAGACATTTCATAGTCGGTCCAAGCACATCGAGACTCGGTATCATTGGATACGGGATGTGGTTGAGAAGAAGGACGCGACGCTTGAGAAGGTTCATACTGATGACAATGGAGCGGACATGCTCACGAAGGTTCTACCGAGGGAGAAGTTTGAGTACTACAGGCAGATCGTCGGGATGACGACCTCCTCCACCTAGTTATGAAGGGGGAGATTTGTTGGAGTGGGTGGGGTTCCCAACCTATGTGGAAAAGACCCCGGAGTGCGACGAGCGTCGTCTGTGTGTCAAAGAAGCTCGGGGAGGTGACGAGGCCAGTCGGAGATGACGGAGATACTCGGGAGCAACCAGAGGAGCTGCTGGAAGGAGGGGGCAGATTTCAGGGCCGAACTCTGCCCCAAGAGAGAGTTCTGGCCGAACTCTATGTTCTGCTTCCAGAACCTTACTGGTTGCTAGACACAGAGTTCTGGACGAACTCTGCCCCAAGACAGAGTTCTGGCCGAACTCTGTGTCGTCGGGGCTGAAGCGTTTTTCAGGGTGATTTGTCAACATTGGATCGTATCCTACGGTCCAAGTTTTGCTGCGAATTAGGTGGTTTATACCTGGTTATTCCTAACCCTAATCACAACACAACATTGCAACTTTGGGAGAGAAGAAGGAGGATTGAAGGCCGTTTTCGAAGGAGGATCGTGTTCGGGTAATATCTACTCGTCGTCTTTCTTCTTCGTAGCCTTGTAATCATTATTCTTGCTTCTAAGTGTTGTGGGGATCCGATTTGGATCGGAAGAAGTTTATAGAGGGTGTACTCCTTTATTTCATTAGTGAAGGCTTCTGAGGGTTGGACTCCGATCATCCCGTGGTTTTTTCCGCAAGGGTTTTTTTACGTCAAAAATTCTGTGTCTGCGTGGTTTGTTTTTGGTGTTTTGGTTCGTGCGTTGTATTGCTCGGTTCTCTCGCAGGTACTCTCTAGTTTGGGAAAAGGCTTCCGCATTTCTTTCCCAACAGTCTTCTATATCAGATTGATATTCCAAGTATTTTTACAATTGAGAAGGTTGTCACAAACCTTACATAAGTGGCAAATTTGATCAGTATTGAAGAATCAAAAGGCTAATTGTGGCATGAGCTGTTAAAGGGATTTGCCTAAGACCAGGAGATGTTCGATTTGTTCTTATACATCATCAAGGGTTAATCTGACCATATTTAGTGTTAACAACATTCTTCCAAATAGAGTCCATCTTTTTGTTAATTGTGAGGATTCAAACTTTAAGCATCTAGTCATATCTAACAGTAAGGGGACGTTCGGTATATGCAAAATACTATATAGCAAAAATTATATATTTTGGAACAAAAATGCTATTTGACTCCCAAAATATTTGGGTGATGTCATCTCCCATTATGTGGCATATGACATGGTGGTTGACATGGCAGCTAACATGGCAAAATTTAACATTAAAATCAATATTAAAATTAAAATTAATATTAAATTAACATGATAATTAACATTAAGATTAACCTTAACATTAAAATTAACCTTAACATTGAAATTAACATTAATATTAATATTAAAATTAATCTTAATATTAAAATTAATATTAACATTAACAATAATATTAATATTTATATTAACATTAACATTAATATTAACATTAACATTAACATTAATATTAAAAAAAATTGGATAATTAATATTTTGGGTTAAAATTTGTCATGTCAGCTGTTATGTCAGCTGCCATGTCAGATGCCACATAATGAGAGATGACATCACCAAATATTTTGGGAGCCAAATAGCATAATTGATTTTGGAAATCAAAATTTTTAAATTAATTCTGGAATTCCGCGTAGCTAACGTCACCTTAAGGTTATTTCTGATATCCATAATGCCCCTTCTAATGCAATGCTGGAACACTACACAGAATAGGCTGCAAATCAGATAATCCTATAGATTTTAGACACTTAGTATATATTGAAGACCCACTAGTATTTACAGGCTTTGTTTTCAACATTCTCAAATAATTTTATAGATTTTAGACACCTAGTATTAAAGTAGGTATCCCAACCAAGATCCTATTAAAAATTTATTTAGATTGATATATTAAGTTACTCTGAAATCTATAGTAAATTGATTGACTGGAAGATGTATGCAAAGTTTATTACTCTGCTGTAAAATAGTTGGTTTGAACTATAATTAATGTCATTTTAGCATTAGTTGGGGAAGATATTGGCTTTGTAATAAAATAAAATTAAACCTATCTTACAAGAGTTCAAGGTAGTTTAGTCGGTAAATCCTGCATTGTAGTGTACGACTGACAGGTTTTTTTTTGCATCCAAGAAATATCCAGCCGAAGAGGGACCGCAAGGTGAAGATCCTCAAGCACGAGCCCTTATCGAGCGAAGCCATGGATTTCTTCAGTGCGACCGATGAGCCAATCCAAGGACCTCCCCAACACCCATATCAATCCCGACCAACGTTGGTTCAGTGTGCTGCTCTCTCTGCTCAATTTTCTCTACTTTGTTATTTTTCTCTGTCGATCTAGTACTCGTTGGCATGTCAAAGTCCGCTCATTTATCAACAGAAAATATCGATACGAGCTCGATATCGAACTTGAGCTCGAAAGAACTTATTTTGCTCGATCTCGACTAGAGTTGCAAGCAACTATACAAATCAAACTAGCTTTTCATTTTTTTATAGAAATAGTATAAACGTGAAAAAATTAATTATTAGACTCATAAAGCGCTAGAAAATATATTAGAGTGTTAAATAAAAAAGTAAAAAAAAAACATCTTTTACAGTTTCTTCTTCTTGATTTTTAGTTATTCAGCTGTAGAAAAATAAAAGTTAGCTTAGAATATTTATATAGTACAATGATTCTAGTAATGATGTACAAGCATAGGTTGTTTCAAAGATCAGAGAGCATGCATTTCCTCGTTATACGTTCGTATGTTTTTTGGTCACTCTTTCTTAACCTGTATCTTTTTTAATCCGTATATCTAAATGATTGTGAGTTAACATATGGCATTGAACTCGCATCTGTTTTTTTACGACATGTTGATGTGGAAAGACGTCTCATGTCGCACCAGGATCACCACAATAGATCCTGGAGGAGATCGACATGGAGGATCCGTTCAGGACGTCCTTCAACAATAGGTACATTCAACTCCACAATTATGGAGAACGGTGGGTAGGTACTTCATTTATTTTTATATTGCTTATATTTTAGTTATATAGTTAGCAAGTTTGCAAATGGTTGGTTGGTGGACCTGTTTGTTCCAGTCTACTCTCCTTGGAATTTATATTGAATAACTGAAAATATTTTGAATTTTTTTTATAGTTGGTCGAAGCTGGAACTCCAGTCCGATCTCCGTACACCAACCTATACATTTGTTGATCTTGTTTATTTTACAGATTGTAAGGAAAACAATAGTTCTACCTCTCCTCTTTGCTACTCACTTTTTTCTGATTTATAATTAATTTGCAGATCCATATATTTTTCATTTTCCTGTCTCTATGATCATCAACATTAGGGTTAAATTTATTTTACATCTGAAGCTCATCTTCATTACCTTCACTATCTATAAACTCGAGTTCTTGCGGACTGCTTAATAGGTGGCAACATTCTTTGTGAAGATGAATTACAAGCAGTGGCAGTGGCTGTCAAGAGTCAGTTGTAACAGTAATCCACATGTCCATGGTTCTCTTATTATTTCAATAATCCTTAGTGATCTGGAGCTAAAGAGCCTATGGTTGAAGGAAGTGAAAGTAATTACTAAATATTTCAAGTTATTTGCTCTTCCGGTATTAATTCCCAAATTAGTATATGATCTATACACAAAACTCAAGGTCAGGAAATTAATGTCGGAAAGAAATAGAACATTCATTATACAATCTATCTTTTTTCTTTCTTCGATATTTCTCTTCAGATTAAATGAGATGGGATCACATAGTGCTTCCTCTGTATCCATAGTTCGTGATATCAACTAGTGGTTCGAGCCTTTGCTTTTTAGAGGGTATATTAAGGTCATCAACTTCAAAGTTATAGTAGTTTGATGTTTTTTTTGCTTTATATATATAGCTAACTATCTATATCTTTGCTTGAGTGACGAACAGTTATTAGAATAGAATAGATCAATAGAAGTTGGCAGGGAGAGCTTGAGTTGAGCTCATTCAGGTCAGTTTTCTGTACTTCTAATGGTGTTCCAGACTTTTCGTAGATTTTGTTAATTGGTTGTCATTGTATTTTGTTTATTTCATCTATTTGTTATGAAGCAAAGAAGAGTTTTTGGGTACTTATCTTAAATATCTAAATATTTTAAGTTATACTTTATATGTTCCTTTTATAGTTGGTATGCAATAGGAAATCTTGGAAAAAAATTGATTGCAAACATATTGGATCAACAATATTGGTGCTAAATCTGCAGGTGTTAATAGCTACTATGTATGTTCCTTACGTTAAGTTCAACATGATGGTTGTCCTTTTTTTTTTTTTTTTGACAAACCAAGAGAGTAATAATCATGAACTAATACTCATTATGATACTTATAACTTAATAAGTTGCTTATGATTGATTAATGGTTTGTTAAACAAGTAGTTTTTTATATCTTGGACTTGTAAGGTCAATCTTCCAATGTAGGATTCTATCACTATTTAAGTCAGTTGAAGTGTGGGAATTGGTCATAATTTTGAATTTTTCATTTATTTGATTGAGATCATGTGACTTGCCAGTTCTGGTTCTCATATGAATCAGGTTTGTTTGTTAGTTTTTATGTTCTAAATTTCAAATGTTCTTGAATATTGGTACATGTGTCTATAAAGATACCTGATACATAAAATCTATTGATTTTATCTAATATTTCAAACCTTGAAATTTAGATGCATGCTATATAGATTGGAAATTTCATATGTTCTTGAATACTTATATTTATATTGCTATCTGACAAAAGGAAAAGCCATATATAGACAAGCATTAATACAATAATTCAGATGTTAGACACACTGAAGACTCGAGGGAGCTCTCAGGTCTCATTTGTTGCTCTCCATGACGTTGCAGCACCAAGGCAGAAGGCTACTACAGCCACCACATATGATTTGCACCCGGAAATGCACTGTTACTGCCTGCCATTCCATCTTTGTGACCCTAAGGGTATCGAGTTCGAGATTGGCATTAGTTTAGACAAGCAATATACTTCAAACATAGTGGGAGTCTATGACATGATGCTCTCACTTCTCTTTTACAATTATTTGTTGTATATCTAAGCTAGAAAACTTTAAATTATATTTCCCATGTGCAGGATGGTCTAGCTGTCCCTATCATTAGTAAGTCTGGTGAAGGTGAGTGTACTATATATAAAATGCATTTTCTTCTACCTTGCTAGTTCTCAGCTTAATTTATCTGACTAGGATATGTAAACCGAGATTAGGAAAAATATATGCACTTCAGAGCGATCTCTTTGAGTAATAATACTTAATATTTTATAGTGGGATTTTATGTCCTTATTGGTAGTAATTGATGGAGATAAACTTTTTCAGGAGATGTGAAAGCACAAGAGGAATGTGTTCTCTTGTTTCTAAAACACTAGAAGAGGATACTCAAAATATGGAAGTGGAATAATGTTTATTGATTTTGCTTGATGAAAATGGATACAAGATGATGCTCTTATATAGCATATGTATTTGCATAAGTTACATGTTTATTAAAGGTGTAAGTTAAATAGAAAATGAGGAAACCGAAATGAAACTTGTCATGCATATGAACATGACATATAACATAGGATGTTTCTTCTCTTTAATTAAAACTTGTAACTCTCTAGCTTATATTTCTAACAGCCTCCCTTAAGCTAGATCTTCACCATGCCTAGTTCTTCTTTCATCTTCTGGAAAATATCATACTTCAAGGCTTTTGTAAATATATCAGCAACTTGATCTTTTGTTCTGCAATGTCTGACATGAATCTCACCATCTTTAACCAAATTACGAAAGAAATGGTACTTGATCCTGATGTGCTTACTTTTTCCATGGAAAACAGGATTCTTGGTAAGAGAAATGGTTGAAGAATTATCACAAAATAGTGTTGTACCTTCAACTTGTTCATGTTTGAGCTCACCCAAGATCCATCTAATCCATAATGATTGACAAGATGCTAATGCCAAAGCAATATATTCTGCTTCAGCTGTTGAAAGAGCAACGACCTTTTGTTTCTTGGACGCCCATGAGACTGCACCAGAACCAATATGAAAAACATAACCAGAAGTACTTCTAGAATCATCAACACTTCCTGCCCAGTCACTATCATAATAGCCAATCAACCTTGAATCTTCAACACTTTTGTAATGTATGCCTTCATTGATGGTTCCACAAAGATACCTTAGTACCCTTTTTCCTGCATCCCAATGGCTCCTTTTTGGTGATTCCATGAATCGACTAAGCATGCTCACAACGAACATAAGATCCGATCTTGTTGCAGTCAAGTACATAAGACTACCAACAAGACTACGATAGAGAATTGCATCAACATCTTCTTCATTTTCAGATTTGCATAACTTCAAACCAACTTCCATTGGAGTGCTAAGTGGGATGGCACCCTCCATTTTAAATTTCTTCAAAATATTATTGGCATACTTCTTTTGTGAAATAAAAATTCCATCTTCTTCTTGCTTGACTTCAATTCCAAGAAAGAAATGAAGCAAACCCATGTCAGTCATCTCGAATTCATGCATCAATGCCTTCTTAAATTCTTCACATATGCTTGTAGTATTGCTAGTGAAAATTAGATCATCCACATACAAGCAAACTATCAAGAATTCACCTTGATCTCCTTCTTTGATATAAAGTGTATGCTCAAAGGGACATCTTTTGAAACCGGCCTGAACTCTGCAATGGAGCTCCCAAAGAAATTCGTTCCTTCCTCCTCACTGTCGCTCGCCTCAGTTTCTATTAACCCGAGGCTCGATTTTCGCTTCTCCGTGAGGCGCTCAAAATAAATGAAAGTGTTCGCAACGCATACCGAAAAAGGGTACCCATGTTGCCGACCATTATTGACTAGTTCGAACACCAGGAGCAGGGCCAAGAAAGATTTGTGACTTTCCTGATGTTTCCGAAATCAATAGAATCCTATGCAGTCACAGGTTCCGTTGTGCTCAGTCTTCAAAAAATAGCTGTCGATGCGACTATACCATGCTTTCGGAGCCTGTTTGAGCCCATATAGTGCCTTCTTCAAATGACATACCTTCTCTTCTTCACCCTCTACTACATAACCAGGTGGCTGGTGCACATAGACTTCTTCTTCAAGAAAACCATTCAAGAATGCCGACTTGACATCCATTTGATGAACCTTCCATCCTCTTTGAGCCGATAAAGCTAAAACAATTCGTATGGTTTCAAGACGAGCAACAGGGGCAAACACATCTTGGTAATCAATACCAAATTTTTGTTTGTAACCTTTCACAACTAAACGAGCCTTGTGTTTTTTCAGCTTCACCTTTAGAATTCAGCTTGGTCTTGTACACCCACTTCACATCAATAGCTTCTTTCCCACTTGGAAGGCTCACAAGCTCCCAAGTTTTATTTCTTTGAATAGAATCAATTTCTTGATCCATAGCATACTTCCACTTCTCTTCTTTTGAAGCATCTTCAAAAGTAATTGGATCAGCATCGGCAAATAAGGCAAAATTAGCCAAATCTTCTTCCAAATTTTTTGTTGCTTCATATAGCTCTTGTATGTTCCTTGTCTTCTTTGGAGGATGATGCGAACTCGAAGACGGAGAAGATAAAGATGGAGAGGAATGAGGAGAAAGAGGTGGAGTGTTTACCTCATCATCATGCTGAATTTGTTCTCCTTTTTCTTCTTCCACATGGACTACTTTGCCTTTTGTGTCATTTTCAGCCCAATTCCAGGTTGCTGCTTCATCAAATTTCACATCCCTACTTATGACAAGCTTCTTGGTAATTGGATTAAATAGCTTGTACGCCTTGGAGTGCTCGCTATATCCCAAGAAAATATATTTTTCAGATTTGTCATCCAACTTCTTCCTTCTCTCATCTGGAATATGAGAATAAGCAATGCTACCAAAAACTCTTAAATGAGCCACACTTGGCTTATGACCACTCCAAGCTTCTTGAGGAGTCTTGTCTTGCAAACTTTTAGATGATGCACGGTTCAAAAGATAGATAGCGCATGCAACAGATTCAGCCCAGAAGTCATTAGGAATACCTTTTGCGATCAACATGCTTCGAGCTAAGTCCACAATTGTTCTGTTCTTCCTCTCTGCGATCCCATTCTGCTGAGGAGTATATCGAGCAGTAAGCTGATGGCGAATTCCATTTTCCTTCAAATAAGTTTGAAAATCATGCCCAACATATTCACCTCCGCAATCGGTACGCAAAGTCTTCAATGTGAAGCCACTTTCCTTTTCCACCAACGCCTTAAAGTTTTTGAAATATCCATATACTTCTGATTTTTCTTTAAGGAAGAAAACCCATGTGTTTCTACTATAGTCATCAATAAAGGTAAGAAAATAACGATTACCTCCAATTGAAGTAGTTTGCATTGGACTACAAAGATCTGAATGTATAAGCTCAAGTGGTTGTGATGCTATCCAAGATTTTCCAATTGGAAAAGAATTTCTGTGATGCTTGCCAAGTGCACATCCATCACATACTTTCTCTTGAATATCAACTGTCACTCTCCGATCCTGGAATACGTATTTTAATACGTAAACCGATAAATTGTATTTAACTTGTATTTATACTATATTTATTATGCTGTATTTCTTCATGCATTTTCCAAAAATATTCGACAAAATATTATTTCCTAATTTATTTTCTGCATTTGGGCCTACAGTTTTGACTCATTTGGGTAACCTAATCTTGGTTCACCAATGGTTCATCATGAACCCATGGGTCCAAGATCTATATTTATAACTCATCTTATTCTCTCTCCTCTCATTTACTTCCCCTCATTTACTTCCTCCACCAACCAAGGCAAGTACCAACTTGCTCAAGAGATGGATCCATAATTTTGTCAATGATTTTCTTACAAAACTATTTGCCAAAACATGTTCTTCTCCTCAATCTATACTAGTTTAGAACTTAGAAATTTCCATTTTGAAGCTTTGATTTTTGTAGATCTAAGTTTCAATCATTTTCAGATTTTGCATGGTTTGATCTACTTTAGTTGGATTTTATGGGTTTTTGATGCTTCCATGTGGAAGGGCATTCAGTTTCACCCAAGTTGGAACCTTGGAAATCTGGATTTGGAGTTCGGATGGCCAAGTTATGATGCTTTGGAGCTTGGGTTCAGCCATGGTGTTCTTGCTGTTTGGAGAAGACAGTGAGCAGTGTGCTCCTGTTTGAGCACGCCTCCTGTTGGAAGCGTGTCTCTCCTTGAGTTTGCGTGACTTTCCACGCAGCTCTTCCCTTGAGCCTGCGTGACTTTTCACGCAGCTCTTCCCTTGAGTTTGCGTGACTTTTTACGCAGCTCTTCCCTTGAGCCTGCGTGACTTTTCACGCAGCTCTCTCCTTGAGTCTGCGTGACTTTTCACGCAGCTCTTCCCTTGAGCCTGCGTGACTTTTCACGCAGCTCTCTCCTTGAGTCTGCGTGACTTTTCACGCAGCTCTTCCCTTGAGCCTGCGTGACTTTTCACGCAGCTCTTCTCTTGAGCCTGCGTGACTTTTCATGCAGCTCTTCCCTTGAGCCTGCGTGACTTTTCATGCACGCTGCCTTGAGCAAGCCTGCGTGACTTTTCACGTAAGCTGCCTTGAGTGAGCCTGCGTGACTTTTCACGTACGCTGCCTTGAGTGAGCCTGCGTAACTTTTCACCACTTGAGCGTGCGTGCTTTTGTGCGTACGCTTTTGATATTTTATTAGATATTATATGCCCATTTTATATCCTTACGTCTTTTGTCCCGAGCATGATATGAGCACTAATGTGACCCCGGAGAACAAAGAGTTCCTACCTGATACATGTACCTGAATGTCCCAGTTATTGTTCATGCTCGACAAATGACTCGTAACTCCACGTGGCGTATTTGCAATGATGCATTACACTAAGGAGGGTAGCACATGTTGACATACTGATTGACATGGATCCTCTTTGGGGTACTCGTACTAAAGTACGACTTTAGGAGAATAATCATGCAGGCCACAGCATGTGAGTCCAAGATTTCACCTAGGGTTAAACTAGGCAACTAAATATACTAGAAGCATGGGGAGGGCAGAATCCCGAGATCGTGTTACACCAGCCGCCTTGAGATATTGTCTTGACGCGCTGGCTGGTCTCCACGGATACTGTGTCATCTGCAACGAGTGGATGACTGTATCCGATTAATTCCTGCTATATAATATATGTTTTGGCAAGGTGGCCTTACGAGGGACCTGTGCTCAATAACACCTGTCTACGCGAACCCCTGGGTGGGCTAGCCTTGCTGGAAAGATACGATCTGAGGATTTTCTAATAACATGACGCGAGGATAACCTCGTCCCACTAGAAACTCGTAGACTTGATTGGCCGTGAAAACGACTTGCTTGTATCCTATTACCTTTCGTGAATAACTGAGGGAAGCGGACTGTCATGGTACGTCATCCAACCCATGTTCTTGTTTGATTGTTGGGTTGGTTATCGTACTATGATAGGCTGTGGACCGAAGTTATGAACGGAAGACATATTCTGGTTGTGAAGTGCTACTTCTGTGAATGACTGAGGAACATGGTCTATCGTGGTACATGATCCAACCCATGTTCTTATTTGATTGTTGGGTTGGTTATTGTGCTGCGATAGGCTATCGACCGAAGTCACGATCAGGAAATTTTATTGTTTATACCTTTTTACTTATGTGAAAGTTATAGAGTACGACACGTCCCGACTCCATGCGACACCTTTTGTCCTTGTTTGGTTGTAAGGGTGCCATATGGGTTCGAAGATGTTGTGCTACTCTATAATAGTAGCATAAGTATTACTATTATCAATCATTCTATTATCTGGGTTTTTAATCTTAACTCTTGTGCCCCTTTGGCGGTACTTGCTATTCGGGGCTGACCCCGCTGGTTTTGTTTGGCCAGATCTCGTAACAGAGCCGGAGGACACGATCTTCCTCCCTGACATCCATGGTGCATACTAGGAGCATGGCGGTTCGGGGACTCGAGTGGGTTTCTTCTCCACCACTCCTGCTTATACTTTTGCGGCGTTTAGCCACCGGCACCTATTAGCCGGATTACTCAATTTTTTGGTGTCAGTACATAATTGTAATTAAACAGACTGCAGCTGTGTATAATTTTGTACTTCTGACTCTCTGAAATAGCTAAATTATAAAGCTAGTCTCTCATGACCATTTTGATGAAGCGTCGGGGACGCCTTACTGCTTTATCTTTAATGTTCATTTAATTGCTGATATGACTTGATTGATTGAGACATAGAACTCTGTGGGACCATAGGAGACTTGATTGTAGCATGTACCCCTAGTCTCTCGACAGCCACGATCGCCGTATGACGTTACGTACCTCATATGGAGTAGCTGGCCTAGTCCGTCTCCGTATTTCGGTACTGGGGCGTGACAAGGTTTTAGTGGTGGCCCATGCAGGTCTGATTTTCAGACTTGTGGGGTATTGCGAATTATTAGGAGTCTCAATCAAAACTTGTTCCCCTTGAAATTTTATTTCGAATTCTCTGTCCTTGCCTTGATCTCTAACCTGACTTGCATCCTCGAAATCTTCCTCGTTCGGACTTGATAATCTTATATCTTTCTCTATAGGGGTGCTTCATTCTCAGTAGCGGGCGAGGCCCATGAGGAAGAGCAGCGAGAGCATGGCTCGACTGGGCACCAGCAGGGGAGAGAACCTTCCCCAGGGCAGGCACGAGCAGAAATGGAACCAGAGGTAGTGCAGCCGTAGGTTATTGAAACTCCTGCAGCACCAGCAGCGACGGCAGTACCAGACGCCGTAGCACTCCTGGAGATCATCCGGGGGTTTCTTGTCACTAACCAACAGCAACAGACTCGGCAGCAGGAGCAGAACATGTTGCTGAACCAAGGGATTCAGTTAGCTCTTGAGAGGAGTGTTGGGGCTGACTCGGGAGCATCAGGAAGGTTTCGTCGCTTGAACCCGAGGTATTTTGATGGCACGGAGGATGCCATCACTGCGGATGCCTGGATTCAAGACATCGAAGCCATTCTTGTGGCAGCCAAGGTTCCATATGATGAGAAGGTTGATCAGGTCAAACTGGTACTTCAGGATCTTGCCCGCGACTGGTGGGCATCAGAAGAAGTTGGTGCAAGACGCCCTGTTCGTTGGACCACCTTCAGTGACAGATTCAAGGCCAAGTATTTTGGCGTAGTAGCTCGATATGAGCTCCAGCAGAAGTTCATCAATCTCAAGCAAGCAGGCAAGACCGTAGATGGGTATGCAGCAGAGTTCTGCAGATTGTGTCGTTTTGCACCAGCAATGGTGGCAACGGAGCCAGAGAAAGCTATGAGGTTCCAGCAGGGACTTTATTTGGAACTATTACAGCTTGTGGAAGGACACGACTACCAAACGTTTGATGCTGTTTTGACGGCCGCTCGGAGGCACGAGCTTACCCAGCAGAGGTTGGCATCGAGGACAGGAGGTCAGAAGAGATCTCATTCCCATGTTGGAGGAGGAGCAATGCAGCGAACATCGGCACCAGCACCCGGTGTACGTATTCATGATGCAGGAGCGCCGCGGAGGACGGCCGTGTCAACTAATACAGCGCCAGTTCGGCATCAGCAGCCGAGGAACCAACAACAGCGTCAGGAAGTACTCCAGGGCTGTACATTCTGTGGGAAGACAGGGCACACGAGGGAGGTGTGCCGGTCAGCGAATGGCTTATGCTTGAGGTGTGGTAGTTCAGGCCACCGTATCTCCACTTGTCCTGTGATGCAGTGGCCAGGAGGGCCAGCTCAGCAGTTTCCAGTATTGCCAGCTCCGGTGGCAACCCCAAGTGGAGGGCCAGTATTAGCAGTAAGGCCCCTAGCCCAGCGTCTACCAACGCAGGCACAGATGTTCCGCCAGGCACAGAAAGCCGAAGGCCCTCAGAGGCAGCAACAGCATGGTCGAGGAAGGCCGCAACAAGGGGCTCCGCGGGGCCAGGCTCTCACATTGTCCTTGGGAGAGGCTCTAGTGTCTAGCGACGTGGTGGCAGGTAAAATTCTCGTCACCTCATTTCCCGCTGTAGCATTATTTGATTCTGGCGCTACTCATTCATTCATCTCTGCACAATATGCTACACGGATTGGATTAGAGTTTGAGGCATTGCCGGAGAGGATGGATATACTCACCGGCAATGGGCTCGTAGAAGTTAGCAGAGTGCGCTTTTCATGTCCGGTGGAGGTGTGTGGGCATTTACTGCCCGCATCATTGATTGAATTCCCTATGAGAAATTTTGATGTTGTTCTTGGCATGGACTGGTTGAGAGATAGTCATACGACAATTGATTGTAGAGGAGGTAGGGTCATATTCAGCGTTCCTGGGATGGAGCAGTTCATCTTTACCCGAACCTTGAAGAATCAGGCCGGAGGCGTCATCTCAGCAGCAGTGTCAGAGCCGGAACAGATTCCGAGAGTGGTCAAAAATTTTCTCGAGGTCTTCCCTGATGAGCTCCCAGGGATACCCCCAGTCAGAGAGGTAGAATTTAGCATTGAGTTGAACCCTGGAACGAGGCCTATTGCAGACAGAGTTTACAGAATGTCGCCGCCAGAACAGGATAAGTTGTATCAACATGAAGAAGAGTTGAAGTCTAAGGGATTCATCCGAGACAGTAAATCGTTCTGGGCCGCGCCAGTGATTCTAGTTCCCAAGAAGGATGGGTCGACGAGGATGTGCATCGACTACCGCAAGCTGAATGCAGTAACAGTGAAGAATAAATACCCACTACCAAGGATTGATGACCTGTTTGACCAGTTGAGCAAGGCCAGTGTCTTTTCCAAGATCGATCTTCGATCAGGATACTATCAAGTAAGAGTCCGGGAGCAAGACATACCGAAGACAGCATTCAGATCTAGATATGGGCATTATGAGTTTTTAGTAATGCCCTTTGGACTAACCAACGCCCTCGCAGTATTCATGGATTTAATGAACCGCATCTTTCTGTCGTATTTGGATAAATTTGTGGTGGTATTCATAGATGACATTCTTGTCTATTCCAGCAGTGAAGAGGAGCATGAGAAACATCTTAGGACTGTCTTGCAGTCATTGAGGGAGCATCAACTTTATGCGAAGCTCGACAAGTGTGAATTCTGGTTAGATTACATTTCGTTCCTGGGGCATGTAATTTCTGGGGCAGGAGTGTCAGTGGATCCGAAGAAGATTGAGGCCGTAGAGCATTGGCCAGTCCCGAGAACAGTTGCAGAAGTGTGAAGTTTCTTAGGATTAGCTGGTTACTACAGAAGGTTCGTGGCGGACTTTGCCAAGATCTCTGCGCCCTTAACGCGTTTGACGCACAAGGACGTAGAGTTTGTTTGGTCAGCTAGCTGTCAGGCATCATTTGAAGAATTGAAGAAGAGATTGATCTCAGCCCCGATCTTGACGCTTCCAGTAGGAGCGGAAGGCTTTACAGTATATTGTGACGCATCTGGGAAGGGTCTTGGATGTGTATTGATGCAGCACGGAAAGGTGATAGCATATGCATCTCGACAGCTTCGAGACCAAGAAAAGAATTACCAGACTCACAATTTGGAGTTAGCAGCTGTGGTGTTTTCACTCAAGTTGTGGAGGCATTATTTATACGAAGATCGGGTAGAGATCTATACTGATCATAAGAGTTTGAAATACGTATTCACGCAGCGAGATTTGAACATGAGGCAAAGAAGATGGTTAGAACTACTGAAGGATTTTGACTTAAATCTTCAGTATCATCCAGGCAAGGCGAATATAGTTGCAGATGCACTGAGTAGGAGAGACAGTGCCTTTATCTTGACCTCGCAGAAGCATATTTTAGAAGACCTTCAGAGTATGGGAATCGAAGTAGTTTTGCCAATTGGATATAGGAAGAATGACCAGTATGCAGATTCAGTCAACCTTAGTAGAGAGGATAAGGGCAGCACAAGCAGGAGATCCACAGATTCAGAAGTTGCGGTCGGAGTATGAATCAGGCCGTAGGAAGGAGTTAGTGATTCATGAAGATGGTACGCTCAGGTTTGGAAACAGACTCTGTGTACCGAGTGGAGACCTTCGGCAAGAAGTTATGTCCGAAGCTCATAGTTCTATTTACTCCATTCATCCAGGAGGAACGAAGATGTATCGAGATATCAGGCTGTACTTTTGGTGGAATGGCATAAAAAAAGAGATAGCGAGATTTGTATCCAAGTGTCTGGTATGTCAGCAGGTGAAAGCCGAGCAGCAGAGACCAGCAGGGTTGCTACAGCCGCTTTCTATCCTAGAATGAAAATGGGAGCACATCACGATGGATTTTGTGACCGGTTTACCTAGATCCCCGACTGGTAAGAATGCAGTCTGGGTAATAGTAGATCGACTCACGAAGGTCGCTCATTTCCTTCCCTTCCGAGTTGGGCAGACTACTGAGCAGTTAGCAGAAATGTACATGAAGCAGATAGTAAGGCAGCACGGTGTTCCAGTTAGTATAGTATCAGATCGGGATACGCGGTTTACCTCCCATTTTTGGCGGAGCTTACACCAAAGTTTGGGGGCCAACTTAAGATTCGGTGCTGCTTATCATCCACAAACCGATGGGCAATCAGAAAGAACCATCCAGACGTTAGAAGATATGCTACGGGCGTGTACCTTAGATTTTGGCGGATCTTGGGAGGATCACCTTCATCTAGTGGAGTTCTCCTATAACAACAGCTATCAGGCTAGCATTCAGATGGCCCCGTTCGAAGCATTGTACGGAAGGAAGTGCAGGTCCCCTTTGGCATGGGACGACGTCGGAGAACGGAAGTTGTTGGGACCAGAGATGATCACGCCGACTGTGGAGATAGTTAAGTTGGTCAGAGAGCGCCTTCGAGTTGCACAAGACCGACATCGTCATTGGACATATCAGCATCGTAGGCCTCTAGAGTTCAGAGTTGGCGACTAAGTATTTCTGCAGATTTTGCCTACTCGGGGTATCATCAGATTTGGAACCCGAGGAAAGCTTAGTCCAAGATACGTTGGTCCTTTTAAGATTCTCGCTCGGGTAGGCGATGTGGCTTATCGACTTGCCCTTCCGCCCTCGTTAACTGGCATACATGATGTGTTTCATGTGTCCCAATTACGTGGGTATGTCCCGGATCCGAGTCATGTCCTCGATCATTCTGAGTTAGTCGTTGGTACCGACCTAACTTACGAGGAACAACCCGTATCTATTTTAGACCGGCGAGAGAAGGTACTCAAGAATCGGACGATAAGCCTTGTCCGTATTTCTTGGAACCATCACTGTTCGGGAGAATCAACCTGGGAGCACGAGGACGAGATCAGATCTCGGTATCCGCATTTGTTTGACTAATAAGGTATATTTTTGTACCTTATTGACACGATTCCATGCTTATCTGCACCTGCTTGTTTTGCACCTTGTGATGTATGATAATAACTGCTATGATAGTTAACTTGTATATGATTGTGCCTTGCTTGCCCTGATTTCACTATCCTGTCTTGGCTGGAATTTCGAGGACGGAATTTTTCTAAGAAGGGTAGAGATGTCACTCCCCGATCCTGGAATACGTATTTTAATACGTAAACCGATAAATTATATTTAACTTGTATTTATACTATATTTATTATGCTGTATTTCTTCATGCATTTCCCAAAAATATTCGATAAAATATTATTTCCTAATTTATTTTCTGTATTTGGGCCTACAGTTTTGACTCATTTGGGTAACCTAATCTTGGTTCACCAATAGTTCATCATGAACCCTTTGGTTCATCATGAACCCATGGGTCCAAGATCTATATTTATAACTCATCTCATTCTCTCTCCTCTCATTTACTTCCCCTCATTTACTTCCTCCACCAACCAAGGCAAGTACCAACTTGCTCAAGAGATGGATCCATAATTTTGTCAATAATTTTCTTACAAAACTATTTGCCAAAATATGTTCTTCTCCTCAATCTATACTAGTTTAGAACTTGGAAATTTCTATTTTGAAGCTTTAATTTTTGTAGATCTAAGTTTTAATCATTTTTGGATTTTGCATGGTTTGATCTACTTTAGTTAGATTTTATGGGTTTTTGATGCTTCCATGTGGAAGGGCATTCAGTTTCACCCAAGTTGGAACCTTGGAAATCTGGATTTGGAGTTCGGATGGCCAAGTTATGATGCTTTGGAGCTTGGGTTCAGCCATGGTGTTCTTGCTGTTTGGAGAAGACAGTGAGCAGTGTGCTCCTGTTTGAGCACGCCTCCTGTTGGAAGCGTGTCTCTCCTTGAGTTTGCGTGACTTTTCACGCAGCTCTTCCCTTGAGCCTGCGTGACTTTTTACGCAGCTCTTCCCTTGAGTTTGCGTGACTTTTCACGCAGCTCTTCCCTTGAGCCTGCGTGACTTTTTACGCAGCTCTCTCCTTGAGTCTGCGTGACTTTTCACGCAGCTCTTCCCTTGAGCCTGCGTGACTTTTCACGCAGCTCTCTCCTTGAGTCTGCGTGACTTTTCACGCAGCTCTTCCCTTGAGCCTGCTTGACTTTTCACGCAGCACTTCCCTTGAGCCTGCGTGACTTTTCACGCACGCTGCCTTGAGCAAGCCTGCGTGACTTTTCACGTAAGCTGCCTTGAGTGAGCCTGCGTGACTTTTCACATACGCTGCCTTGAGTGAGCCTGCGTAACTTTTTACCCCTTGAGCATGCGTGCTTTTGTGCGTACGCTTTTGATATTTTATTAGATATTATATGCCCATTTTATATCCTTACGCCTTTTGTCCCGAGCATGATATGAGCACTAATATGACCCCGAAGAACAAAGAGTTCCTACCTGATAAATGTACCTGAATGTCCCAGTTCTTGTTCATGCTCGAAAAATGACTCGTAACTCCACGTGGCATATTTGCAATGATGCATTACACTAAGGAGGGTAGCACATGTTGACATACTGATTGACATGGATCCTCTTTGGGGTACTCGTACTAAAGTACGACTTTAGGAGGATAATCATGCAGGCCACAGCATGTGAGTCCAAGATTTCACCTAGGGTTAAACTAGGCAACTAAATATACTAGAAGCATGGGGAGGGCAGAATCCCGAGATCGTGTTACACCAGCCGCCTTGAGATATTGTCTTGACGCGCCGGCTGGTCTCCACGGATACTGTGTCATCTGCAACGAGTGGATGACTGTATCCGATTAATTCCTGCTATATAATATATGTTTTGGCAAGGTGGCCTTACGAGGGACCTGTGCTCAATAACACCTATCTACGCGAACCCCTGGGTGGGCTAGCCTTGCTGGAAAGATACGATCTGAGGATTTTCTAATAACATGACGCGAGGATAACCTCGTCCCACTAGAAACTCGTAGACTTGATTGGCCGTGAAAACGACTTGCTTGTATCTTATTACCTTCCGTGAATAACTGAGGGAAGCGGACTGTCAAGGTACGTGATCCAACCCATGTTCTTGTTTGATTGTTGGGTTGGTTATCGTACTATGATAGGCTGTGGATCGAAGTTATGAACGGAAGACATATTCTGGTTGTGAAGTGCTACTTCTGTGAATGACTGAGGAACATGGTCTATCGTGGTACATGATCTAACCCATGTTCTTGTTTGATTGTTGGGTTGGTTATTGTGCTGCGATAGGCTATCGACCGAAGTCACGATCAGGAGATTTTATTGTTTATACCTTTTTACTTATATGAAAGTTATAGAGTACGACACGTCCCGACTCCATGCGGCACCTTTTGTCCTTGTTTGGTTGTAAGGGTGCCATATGGGTTCGAAGATGTTGCGCTACTCTATAATAGTAGCATAAGTATTACTATTATCAATCATTCTATTATCTGGGTTTTTAATCTTAACTCTTGTGCCCCTTTGGCGGTACTTGCTATTCGGGGCTGACCCCGCTGGTTTTGTTTGGCCAGATCTCGTAGCAGAGCCGGAGGACACGATCTTCCTCCCTGATATCTATTGTGCATACTAGGAGCATGGCGGTTCGGGGACTCGAGTGGGTTTCTTCTCCACTACTCCTGCTTATACTTTTGCGGCGTTTAGCCATCGGCACCTGTTAGCCGGATTACTCGATATTTTGGTGTCAGTACATAATTGTAATTAAACAGACTGCAGCTGTGTATAATTTTGTACTTCTGACTCTCTGAGATAGCTAAATTATAAAGCTAGTCTCTCATGACCATTTTGATGAAGCGTCGGGGACGCCTTACTGCTTTATCTTTAATATTCATTTAATTGTTGATGTGACTTGATTGATTAAGACATAGAACTTTGTGGGACCATAGGAGACTTGATTGTAGCATGTACCCCTAGTCTCTCGACAGCCACGATCGCCGTATGACGTTACGTACCTCATATGGAGTAGCTGACCTAGTCCATCTCCGTATTTCGGTACTGGGGCGTGACAACCTTCGGCATGTCAACCTTCTTGCTAGCCATGAGTGAAAGAGTTTTGAAACTTAGATATCCAAATCTAAAATGCCATAGCCACGAGTTGTCTTGGATAGTATGCATGCATGAGTCAATTTGAGAATGAAGCTTCAAAGGAAACATCTTGCTTAGTGTCATCTTTACCTTCGTGATAAGAGCACCATTTTTGTCTTTTATCTCACACAGATCTTCTTTAAAATGAAGTTGGAATCCCATCAATAGAAGCTGGCCAACACTCAGAAGATTGTGCTTGAGTCCGGGAACATAGAAAACGCTAGAGATGCGCTTTACTCCTTTCTTTGATTGGACAAGAATATCAACTTTGCCTTTCACTGAGAGTCTCTTGTTGTCCCCAGTTCGAACTTCACTTGTAATTGATTCATCAAGGTTCATGAACACCTTCTTGTTTCCAGTCATATGGTTGCTACAGCTGCCGTCGATGTACCATACTTCGTCATGTGTAACTTCTTCAACATTGCAAGCGAGAAAGAGAGTGTCGTTCTCACTTTTCTTTTCTTCTTCATGCATGAAAGTTGAGCTTCCTTCTTTATTATTGGTCTTCTTGGACCAACAATCTGTTTGATAATGGCCATATTTTCCACAATTATAACATTGAACTTGATAAAAATCTTCATGACTTCTACCTTGGCCTCTACTTGCAGCTCTTTCTCTTCCTCTTGTTCTCCTCCAATTTGAAGAATCAACATCTTCCTTTTTCTCAGCTTCGATGTATCTGCCTCCATTGTGTCTTCCTCTTCCACGACCTCGTGGACCACCTCTTCTTCCTCTCGAACCGCCTCCGAAAGACATATGTGTTTGGAAAGCTTGCTCTAGAGGAGTGGAATCATATTGTTTCATACGGAGTTCATGGGACTGAAGTGAACCCAATAAACTCTCTACTGAAAGTGTAGACAAATCTTTGGATTCTTCAATGGCTACAACGGTAGACTCGAATTTTCGAGTCAAGCTTCGTAGAATCTTCTCAACAATTCTTTGATCTTCAACTTTCTCACCATTCACTTTCAATTGGTTAACAATTGAAATAACCCGATTGGAATAATCTTCAATGGATTCTACATCTTTCATCTTTAGTGTATCAAATTCGCTATGAAGAGTTTGTAGCCTTACCATTTTCACCTTGTCATCTCCCTTATATGAAGAATGAAGTGTGTCCCATGCTTCCTTTGCTGAAATCACCGTTGATATTCTTTCAAAGATAACCTCATCCACCGCTTGATAGATGAAAAACAATGCTTTCTTGTCCTTCTTGCGAGCTTCCTTCAATTCTTAAAGTTGTTGTGCATTGAGACTAGCTACATCAGTAGGTTCCGCAACTCCGCTCTCTACGATATCACAAATATCTTGAGATTGGTAGAGGACCTTCATTTGAATACTCCATTGGTTGTAATTCTTGCCGGTGAAGCGAGGTAGTTGGGGTTGCAACATGTTATTATTGTTGTTGGAAGCCATGACACACCTCTCTGGCTCTGATACCACTTTGATGGAGATAAACTTTTTCAGGAGATGTGAAAGCACAAGAGGAATGTGTTCTCTTGTTTCTAAAACACTAGAAGAGGATACTCAAAATATGGAAGTGGAATAATGTTTATTGATTTTGCTTGATGAAAATGGATACAAGATGATGCTCTTATATAGCATATGTATTTGCATAAGTTACATGTTTATTAAAGGTGTAAGTTAAATAGAAAATGAGGAAACCGAAATGAAACTTGTCATGCATATGAACATGACATATAACATAGGGTGTTTCTTCTCTTTAATTAAAACTTGCAACTCTCTAGCTTATATTTCTAACAGTAATCAAGCAATGGATATGGAGCTGTAATAGATAAGCAAAAGATATGGTGGAGAAGCTTCTGTAGAGACTGGAGCTGTAATAGGTAAGCTTGATGCCTATTTTCACTAATAACCTAAAAAATAAAGAACAACACATCTTTTTTTCCTATTGAAAGTTGTGGTGGGCTAAGAAAAATGGTGAGCATATTACTTTTGCTTTTTTATATAGGAAGTAAACTTGTGTCATATTTCTTCATAATTAATGATGCAATTTATACTAGTATCTCATGTTCTGGAGTTGGTTACAATCTTGATGCAATTTATACTTGGATTTCCAAATTTGTTACTAAATAGGTTCATTTCCCCATAAACATAGATACTATTAACCTTACGTGGAAAACACAATCATACAGTTGTGTATTTTAGTTTTCTTGTGAAGCATTAATTGTTCTTTCATTTTTCATGTTGTTGAGAGTTTGGTTTTGTCCAATCGGGCGGTTCTTAGGAATGTATAAGAAAAAGAGCTTTTAAGATGAAGTTGGATTCTCGAAAGTAACTTAAATAGTTCTTGTTTTTCCTGGCTAATTATATGGGCAGAGCCAAAAGTGATCGGGGCTATCCCATTGTGGCAGTCCTAGAACTGTCCATTTTTCTGACAGTCCAGTCAGTCCTTGTTTAGATCATGGCAGTCCTTGTTAGAAACTGGACAGTCCAGTCTACAGATTGGACTGCCAAAAAAATTGAAAAAAATAGGCTAACCTCGATCACTTTTGGCTGTGTACATATAGCCTTTTTCCTTTGGGTTTAATCATATATGTCTATGTTTGCGTTGTCTGTTCATGTTCGTGCAGTTGTGCTTCTTGTGTGCACGTGCTCGAGAAACTAAGCGTGTACGTGTACATGAACAGAGTGTGCTAGAGTACGTGTTTGAATGCAAAGTATTACAAAAGAGAGGAAAGAAAGAAAGCTGTCCCCAGTTACAGAGTGTAGGTTGTATCTAATTTGTCCTGCAGTAGGTAATGTGTACCAGTGAGTATGTGTGTCGGTCAGGAAGAGTGTAGGTTGTATTTAGTGTCCCCTGCAGTATGTAATGTGTACCAGTGAGTGTGTCAGGCAGGAAGAGGAAACAGAAAATTTGCTGTACAGTAATAAAGTTGTACAAAATTACACAGGAAGTAACAGCTTTTGCAAAATTTCAAAAAATAAACCTTTCCGACAGTTCGTCTGGCGGAATTTGGACTTGTCCAAATTCTGCCAGTCAGACTGGCTGAATTCTTGCATTTCCCATTTTTTTGTATTTTTTTATATTCAGGAGTGGAGCTTTGGTTTTTTGAGTGGAGGTTGGGTGGTTTTGGGTTGGTTTTTTTTAGTTGATTTTTTTTGAGTCGGTTTTTTAACATGCTACTTCAATTACAACGGCTACTTCAACGACTATACTTTTAGTCCAACGACTACTGTTTTTACAATGGCTCTTTTATTTCATTGTTATAAATGGTAGTCTATTTCTTCTTCCCATCTCAGAATTCTCAATATCTTTCTCTCCATCTCAAATTTATTTTATTTATTTTATTTCTTTTATTTCTGATAAGTAAAAAGGATTAATAAATGCTATGCGTGCTACTTTTTCAGAATCGCCTCATTTTGTTTTTGCATTCAGCATTTTAAACAAAATTTGAAATCAGTAAACAGATTAAAACATTTTCGATGTAGATTAGATTCTCTTGCAAGATGTTATAATGAAACAGATGCGAACTATTGTTTTGAAATAATTAAAGCTGAAAATTTGGATGTTTATAAATGGATCATTGGATCTAGAAGGGGATGAAACACGTGTTCTTGCACACTGGATAACAGCTTATGCACCTTGTCCTAGATTATATATTAACACTTCCAACCTTGCTGAATGCTTCAATAACTGGATAAAAAATTTGCGTGATAAACCAATAACAACATTACTTGATGGTGTCGTGCCAAAATTATAACACTTCAGGACAAAAATCGAAGACATGCTGAAGCTCTTGAAACAGCTTATTGTCCGAAGATGTCAAAAACTATGGCACGTATCAATAGAAAACAACAATACTTGCAAGTACTGAGTATTGATAGTTATATATTTGAAATAGCGGATCATGAAACACATAGAACATATGTTGTTCGTATAGAAGAAAAATATTGTTCATGTTTAAGGTGGTATCATGCTTGTCTTCCATGTGTACATGCATGTTTTGCGTGTAATTTTGCCAATATTAATATTGAAAGTTATTATCCTGCTATTTTTTCTAAAGAAGTGTATACGAGTCGCACTTGGAGCCAATTCCAGTTCCCTACACTCTTCAAAGTGCCCTGGTTAGAGGAGAAATTGGAGTACCAGAATTACGGCGCAAAGCTGGAAGACCTTAGAAGAACCGTATCATTGCAAAGGATTTAGAGAAAAGAAATTTTCGATGTAGTAACTGTAATGGATTAGGACAAAATAGAAGGAAATGTACTAACCAACCAAGAGAATTGTAGTCGGTTGTTGTTTTTTTTTTTGAGAAAGTTGTATTTTTTTATAAAGACCATTGAACGAATACTATTAGTTTAACAACTGTTACAATGTTACATAACTTGATATAAAAATGTTCGTAGATCCAAACCTATTAAAGACAAGAATAACTTGATATAAGTCTACAAATTGAACAATATTTTTTAATACCTGTATTAAAGTCATGCATCCATTTAAATTTTTCATAACTTTATTATCTGGCAGCACGCGCACAAAATCTGACATTGAGTTGTATAGATATGCCAACATTGATGCTCCCCATGCGTGACATGTAGGTACTGTCAAATTTTCCAAGAATGGTAAAAAACGCAGATTTACCATATCCGATGAGTCGGAAAATAGGATGACATTTATTAAGCTGAGTAAGTAGGCCCTCGTGCAAGAAATAACCTAAACAGATGATGAAAAGTTGCAAAAAAATTAATAAATGTTAAACTAACAGTATATAAGATATGACAAACCTATTAACATTATCGGTTATACATACCCGATTTTCATCAACAGATATCTCTTCGTCATCATCAATACGATCTAGGTGCATAAAATTGCGACGGAGCCAAGAGAACGTGACTAAGCAGCATTTTACTTTCCGTGGCTCCACACCTAGATACTCCATAATTACAGTATCAGCTGAAAATGACTCATCAAATATTATAGGTTCACCCGTAATAGGTAATCCTACAATATTTGCTACATCATATAGAGTAATAGTCATTTCTCCAACTAGTAGCTGGAATGTATTTCGTCCAGGCCACCAATGCTCCACTAGACTAAATATTAAATCTCTATCATGTCGTAGAAAAGTTATCTCGTCAATGTATTTAAATCCAAATATGGCCACCATGGCCTCTTGTTCACTGGTCAAATTCCAACACCCAAAGTTGTGTTCATAACGCCATGTCCCATGCTCTCGCATTCGTATATTGTCAGGATAATCCTATAACTATATGAAAAAAAATTAATTACTACAAAATAATCAATATTACTACAAAATAACAAAAATATACCTAATCATATTTTTTAGCTAAAATTTAGTATACCTTTCCAGAAAATATTAATTTTGAGATATGTGTCTCCCGTTGCTGGATAATCACATCTATGGTGGGTCCTCCCGGAATAAATCCGTCGTTTTGACGATCCATCTGTTACAAATACCACATTCCAAGATAATAAACGCAAAAAAAAAAAATCATAATCAAAATTCTTGTAAAATTTTTACCTCTCTGCTTTGTTATGCTTCTTACTCTGCTTTCCTCTTCTCTTCTCGTTCTCCTCTCTTCTCTTCTCTTCAGTTTCTCTTCTCCTTTTCTTCTTCACTTCTCTTGGTCTTCTGGTCTTCTGGAATGCTTCTTATACACTTAAACCCCACCTCCCCTATATTCCATCACCCCACTACCAAACAAAGTATCCCACTACCCAACAATTTACACTTTCCCATACACCACTTCCCAATAAACCTACCCCCCTTGTCTCCTCCCATCACCCCAACCACACATAACCCAACCGGCCTCCCCACCATTAAACCCACAACAAACCAACCAACCAAATCGAAACCCAAAAGAAAGCAAACAACCCAACCGGCAGGCCAAAAAAATTGAAAATACACGAATTCAGCCAGTCTGACTGGCGGAACCAGTCTATATGTCGGAAAAGTTCTTTTTTGGAATTTTCTGAAAGTTGTTACTTCCATTGTTATTTTACACAAGTTAGTTACTTTACAGCAAATTTGCTGAAGAGGAAATTGCAGCAGTAGCAGTGTTCGTACATGTAGTGCATCAGTTTTGTTTGGAGACAACTCCACAGTACTAAATTCTTATCAGTTTACTCCTTTTCAGGTAGATATAAATTACTTTCTTACCGTTGACTGCCCCCAAAATTATGACAATTTTCTAGAAGGATTCTTCTAGAAGATGGAATTGGTTGCAGCAAATGCTCAGAAGAGCGATTTCTCGGTATGTTGCACCCCTAGGATGTTTTATGTATATTATAAACTGAGATATACTTTATTTGGATCCTTATTAGTGTAAAAATGTTTTAGGAACCATTGTAATTATCCTTCGTCATCTGATTTCTTAGTTTAGGCGTCGGTACTTGTTGTAATAATATTCAGGTTTCTCCTTGACCGTTTTGAGGATGGTTGTACGTGTTGACTGTTTTGAAGGGATGTCGACAATTTTGTGAATATGAAGCCAAAGGAAGCTACATACTATCAGTTTTGTGGGTGCCCTGGAAAAGAAAACATTAAGATGTATATATACAAGTATTTGGTAATATTTTTGAAAAAATGTAATTAAGATGGTGATATTATGTACATTTAATAAGATAATTTAATTGAAAGAATGTTTCAAATGTTTGTTAAATTTAATATATGTTCTCTGCTTCAAAATGTATGATTTGGAATCGGCCAGTATTGACCATTGCTTTTTATAACACTTTGACAGGTGATATATATATATATATATATATACAGGTGATATATATATATATATATATATATATATATATATATATATATATATATATAATATATATATATATATATATATATATATATATATATATATATATATATATATATATATATATATATATATATATATATATACTCACAATAGTTTGAAAAAAAGTATTATATATATTTCCAATTTATAACACTTCGAAAATAAGTGTTGTATATATGAAAACTATTCATAACACTTTTAGAAATTATGTGTCATATATGTCTATGTCATTTATAACATTTCTAGAAAAAGTGTTATATATGAAGAGACCATTTATAACGCTTTTAAAAAATATTTATAACTCTGGTTTTTATAACACCTGCAGTCTTACAAAAAAGCGTCCAAAACTGTTATTTATGACGATTTTTAGCCGTCAAAAAAAGATATTTTTGTTATAGTGATTCCCCACGTTATCATAAGTCATTCTCTTTGTAACCCTCAACTTATTATTCCTGCCATGTATCAAATCGAAATACGTTCCTTAAATTTGAATTCCTCCTTTACTTCCATCCATTATCATTATTTCTCCTTACGAACATAATATCATAGCATAGTTATAAATATGTTATATCATCTAAGCACGAGTTTATTTGAAAATCACTTGCCGTTATAATATCTTCCACCTTTAAAGACCTTTATCCAACCACATTATCAATTAATCCTCGCCATAGGGAGCATCGAGTTCCATTTGCTAAAGTCCAATCTTAATTAGCTACTTATACCACTACGACCTATACTAAGAACCCTATCCTCTCTTTGTGCGACTCCAAACGTCATTATGTTGTCTTCGAGCGGCTATAAACTATATTTTTAGCCTACAACACTTCTGTAAACCCCCAAAAATTTAATTTATTTAATTATTTTTATTTAATATAATTTAAAGTATTTTCTTAATTAATTATATATCTTGGTATTTAATTTATGGGTTTAGTAAATATTAAAAGTAGCAAGTAATTGCTACATTATATATAAATAGTAGGTAAATTGTACAAGAAGATTTATTAAATTATTTAGAAGGTATTTTGATTTTTAGGAAATTTTTAGAAATTTTATTGGATATTTTTTAGTATATATTGGTTTATATATATATATATATATATATATATATATATATATATATATATATATATATATATATATATATATATATATATTTATATATATATATATATATATATATATAAATATATATATATATTTATAAATATATATATATATAAAAAAATATATATATATATATATAAATATATATATATATATATATATATATATATATATATATATATATATATATATATATATATATAACGAATTTCTCATGAGAATTTGAAATTCTTGTGAGTCAGCAAAGGCCCAATCCACCCGACCGCTGAACTCGACTATGAAAAGATTTTGGCAGTTCAAGAACTTGAACAAAACCAAATAAATTTCTGTCCAACCTCTTCCTACGTGTACCCCATTCGATTTTCTTTCAGATAATCGAAATCCTAATCAAAGATTGGATCTAAATTCGAGCAAAAATCGAATTAAAACGGATACTTATATATAACGAACCCATTCGTAGAGATTCTCTCAAAAACCCTAGAGAACTCATCTCGTGATCAAGTCTCACCAGCTTTAAAGGTTCCACGACCCCAGGTCCTAGCCGCCTGCCACCTCTTGACGCCGTCGTGGACCACCGTCGGCCGTCTGTATGCGTCGGAAAACAAGGACTACTATTTTTTCCTCTCAGTCGAGGTACTCCTCTTCTAACCCAGATTTCTTAAATTTTGTTTGATAAATTTTTGATATGTCAACTCGAGCACGTAGCCTATATAACCATCTTTATATTCAGTAATTAGATTTGGGTATCATCGAACAAATTGTCCAGAAAATCGAGCCAACATCGATGGAAAAACTATTTCATAAATAGTTTAAAAGTAGTTCGGGTACCTATGTTTGACGCCACTTTTTGATCAACGTGTCATGAGTTTACAAATTATGTTTGAAGAATCTTTCAGGTGACCTATACCCCTTCAAAACTTTTTTTTTAGTTTACGTTTTCATATAATATAGGTTAAGAAATTTGTTTTCCGAAACTGAGAAAAACATTGTTTAAAACATTAAAATTTTAGAAAAAATCCACCGATACGGTGTTCGTCCCGACATACCGGGCAACATGGTCATAAATCGAAAGCATAGAAAGTTGCATATCAACTTCACCAGCATGTGGGATTCGACAGAACTCGATTTGATTGTGTGTGCGGGACAAAATCGAGACGTATCAATCAAAATACCCCATATCGGTCATTTTCCAAACTAGCCTATAACTTCATGCACGTTCATCACATCGAGATGAAACTTATGCCACTAGACTCATATCATCTTTCTGGTCGTTTGAGCCAACTTTGGTCCGATTCTGAGAAGTTGATCGGGACACTATATTGGCGAGCCCACGACCCGATTCAACGGGCAAAATTGTGCACGGCTCACTTGAATCCAAATTTGGACATATGGATGAGTTCATATCGTCAAATTAGAACTGTAGACATATAACTTGTTGACTTTAGAGCCCGTAGGTTTTGGCAAGCTTTTCGGTGCAAAGCGAGTCAACAATGTACACCAATTTGGCCCGAAATTATGATTTTGCCCCTGTGTCCAAAATTTGACTTATGGGTAGGCGATCTTAGACATTTTTCTTATGTCGTAAACATTCGTGATATTTATTTCAGCATCCGAGAACGTTTGCGAAAGTTGACTTTCATTGCTCTTTTGATCTGACGAGTTGAGTTACTAGACGTTGTCATTAAATGCACACCACCTTCAGACAAGATACATTGCCAGTATTTACTGTCATTTTATTATGTTATTTTCTTATATTTATTTTGTTGTCTTCTTGTTTTCTATCAAACTGTGCGTCCAAGTCATACTTGGGTGCGAGCGACTGAGTTAGTCATTATTATCGCTTTTACTTATTTTTATGGATGATGACTTAGTAGTAGAGGACCACCCTATGATTAAGAGATATTAGTATATCCTATGGCATGACATTTGATTTCCATAAGTTGTGAGTTACATGTAGGACACAGACTTGCGTAGTCAGCTGGCCAGTGATACGTTTGGAACGTGCGACGGATAGGATATAACTACTAATAGAATTTGCATGCCTAGTAGACTTGGCAGTTATTATAGGTTTATATGTGTCTTGGAGATGACATAGATAGGCATGGCATGGGGAGGACATTTTCTTAACATATGGGCCACGATTGCACATTCCCTTTTAGTAACCCGGAAGCTCCGCTGGAGATATGGTGTGAGATGACCCTCTCAGGTTGGCTACTGACGTTTGCATACGCTTGGCCCCTAGTCCCCAAGTGGGGACTATGCCGAACCCATTTATAGCCAGAGTGTCTATGCATTGAAGGTTTGTTCTTAAATACATATTTACAGTAGATTAGTTAGGTACCCGGTTCCATTCATTCTTTATTATATACACAGTTTATATGGCATATTTTTATGTATCTTGTTACGTCCATCTGAGGGCCTGTAGGTGATCTCTCCAAGCTTAAACAACCAGGACTACCCTCAAGAGTATGGCTCTGTACTGGATCCATCGTTTTTAGTTGAGAAGGTTTCACCTTTCGAGATTTAGTTATCTTTTGCATAGTTCAACATGACATTGCTATATTTCAGTTTGCTATATTTTTTCCTTTATTTTATTTATTTTAGGAGGTCGTACTTCAGTTTTCTCAGACTCTTTTTCATAGTTGTTTGGTAGTGAATTTGTCTTCACCCGGCTATATTATCATTTGACTCATTTATTTATTTATCTGGACTATTGCCTTTATATTGTGTTCTGTGGATGATATGTAAAATCCCATGTAACTGTGATAGTAGAAATAGGTTACAGCTTATGTGTGTATACGGTGATTCTATATATTGGAGTATTCTTCGTATGCATACAACTGACGGTGCGTATGCCTAGTCCTACGTATATTGGGACTGGGGTGTTACATATTTTTGTGGTGGCCTAGAAAATAGTATCTCATCCACACTTATTGACTATTTACCTCCTTTGACTTCAAGTTTTTCGAAATCTCATTTGATTGCTTGAATTGCCTTTTGCTTGAATCTGTTCTAACGTATACTTATCTTCGTGCCAGTAAAATACACCTACGCAATAGTCAATTTTCCACCCTTGCTATCACAGTTGGTGATACAGCAACACAAGAGGAGCATATGCCACCACAGTCTCCGGTGACATCCCCAGTTACTCCATGCCAGCAAGGACAACAGCAGGCTACCTTGAAGCCGCCGATGGTACAACAGAACACTCTAACCCAAGTACAACCATTCGGCCAGAACAGACAGACTACTACAATGCCTCAAGGTAAGAATGTACCACCACCTCCTCCACCATTCCCTCAGCAGTTTCCACTTCAGTCCAGACCGCAGATGCCTCTGCCACTGGCTGATGGGAACCCAACTATCCTGTTTATATATGCCATTATGCAGGCTCAGTGGTAGCAAACTAAGCTGATGAGACAAAGCATGATGGCCTCACTAGCTAGACCCCCACCTCTACCTCCGGCCTCGGTACCAACACCAGCTCCACAACCTTATGAGGGATCTATCAAGAATTTTATCGAGATAAAGCCCAAGACTTTTAAGGATACCGAGGGACCCTTAGAGGTTTTAGCATGGCTTATCAGCATGGAGAAGCTACTGAAGGCATCACAGTTGCCAGCGAACTTATGGATCACAGCAGTAGACTTACTCTTTGTAACTCCCTGAATCAATTTTTGGTGAAAATTTTCTAATTTTCTTTTAGGTATAATATTGTTTTCATGAATAAAACCAAATTTTAATTAGATAGTTATTTAATAAATGAATTTTTAATTATTTATGATAATAAACTTAAACTGTTTTAATTAAATCTTGTTTAAATCTAATTTTAGTTATTAATGGTTATTGTTACTAGGTGATTGATACTGTTTAACTTTAATTGTAGTAAAAGATTAGTTGATTAATTATTTTTCATAATTAGTTAAGATGGATAATTGCTTCTTATTATTAGTTGAATATGGCAGCTTCTTGTTAATTAACTAAATTACTAGATTGTTATCAACTAATTTCTATTCCTATTTACTGTTCCTATTTGCTGTTTGAAATTTGAATTTAAAATTCTGTTAGCAGTTTAAAATTTTTGTTAGCATTTAAAAACATGTTTTGAAATCTGTTGATATTTGAATTTTCGAAGCTGTTTTGAAACTGTTTTTGAATTTCAAATCTGTTAGTTAAATTTCTAACTAATTCATTACAGGTTTACACAAAGCCCCCAGATCTGGTTATAATTACTACATTGCCACTGATCACTATTGTAGGGAATACCCTCAGATCTACAATATTTACCATCCTTCCACTCCCATCTCTGTACACACACACACATAATATTATTTTATTATAAATTAGCACACAGTCCAATGCACAATTATGATAATTTTCTGACACATCACATCAATTCTGACACTTTCACTCTCTCTTTCTTTCACTCTCTCTCCTCACTAGCCCTCCCCGGCCGAGCACGACCGCTCACCGGAGTTGATCCTCATCGCCCGTCACTGGAGCCAGCCCCGCCGTCGGTCTAAAGCCGCCTCCTCGTGAGTCGAGACTGCAGTGTTCCTCGACTGCAGTGCTTCTCGACTGCAGGGTCTCGACTCACGTGCCAGTGTCAGGACCTGACACCATCTCGGAGACCGTGCCGCCAGTTTGAGCCGCGTGCCCCATCGGTTCCTGTGCTGCCCCTTCGGGAATCGAGGAGCCGCTTCGAGCCCAGTGCTGCCCCTTCAAGATCTACGTCGCTGTCAGCGACCGGAACACTGCCACATCAACTGCTGCCGCTGACCAGAGCTTTTGAACTGTCCTCCGTCACTTCGACTCGCTGCTACCATCCAAGCTTCAAGGCTCGACTCAGTCGTCAGAGCCTTCACCACCTCGCCGACGAGTAGATCTGCACCGAGCAGCCTCGCCGTCATCAGCCGAGTCGACGAAGAGCCGCCGCCGCCCGATCTGCTCGTAGCTGCAGCCTTGCCGAGGATCGACATCCCCGCCAGGCTGGTAAGCTCCTCTCGATCTTCCTCGACCCCTTCCTTCTTCTTTTATGGTACTAGAAATTAGGGTTTTTTATAGGGATTTTTGGAGGATGAATGCCTAGGGTTAGGGTTTTCTAGCTATGGGGAAGAAGAAGAGTTGTTGATGATGATGAACCTAGGTTAGGGTTTCAGTGAGACAGAGCGGGGAGAAGAAACCTAGGGTTCCTAGAGACTTGAGGAAGAAGGAGAATATTTAGGGTTAGGGTTTGGGAAGTTCTGGAGGAGGATGACGAAGAGGAAGTCTGGATGGAGAAGTCGGATCTAGGATTCTGGAATGAAGAAGATGAGAGACCATGAGATTAGGGTTCCTGGAGGCTCGAGAGGAAGATGACAATGGGAAGGGGGAGTGGCTCTCGAACGTTCAGTAGCTGTGGGTTGAGTGAAGAATGTAGTCTGAGGAGAGAGAAGATGAAGCAGGGTTATATGGTTAGGGTTATAGGATTGGGCCGGGTTTGAGTATTGGGCTTGAGGTTGGGCTGGGTTCATTTGGGCTTAAGAGAATGGAATAAATGTAGGAATTATGTTAAGTATAAACCTGAGTATTTTAGGACTAGGCTGGGTTGTGGGCCAGTATTATGGGCTGGGGTTTAACGTGTTAGTATTATTTACAGCAGTAGACTTATGGGCCTAGAAGACTAGGCTAATTACAGTTGATGTATATTGGGATGCCTATTTAAATAGATGGTTAGATTTTATTTAGATTGGCTTGGGCCAGGATCTATGGGCTGGTTCTGGGCCCCTAATGTTTTAATAAATTTTGTGTTAAGTTTTGTTGGGCCTATTATTGTTAGTGTTAATTTTTAATTAAAATTGTACTAGTATTGTTTAATTTAGGAAAAATATTCCAATGATGTTATATAGTAGTAATTATATTACTAGTATTCCTTTTCGACTAATAATTTTGCTAGTATTTCTTGTTATATATAATTAATAATATTTTATTGTGTAAAATTGCTAGTTATCTAAAACTCTAATTATTATATAGTGAATAAATAAATAGTTTTAAATATTTTCTACTCTAAAGGTTATTTTGATATTCTAAATTGTCAATTTGTTTCTAAATAAATAAGTTAAGATATTTTAAATATATATATTGTATATATAAAAGTGGTTAGCCTTTATGGTTTTAAAATATTTTGATATAAATAATTAGTATTTATTCAAGTGATAGTTAAGTAAATAATTGGTTTAATTTGGTTAATATCAATTACTAAATATTGCTAGCAAAGTGTTCTATTATTTTCTAAAATAATTTCTTTACTAGACTTAGCTTAAAATATTATTTTGATTAAACTAGTGAATGTTCTATATGTATATATGTAATAAAAAGTATTTTCACGAATTCAAGCTATGGTATATGTATTTTCTAAAAAATATTAATTGCTAGTATTTATAAATATTTTTCTAGTTATTTTGTTATACTATTATATGTTTCTAATTAACTAGTTAGCCTTAATTAGTTAAAATCCTTACTTCAACCCTAACAAATTGTACAAACTACCAGGTGATCACTTACATCCATGCAGTATTACTCCCGTGCTTCCAAGGCGAGGCATTTACACTGACTCGACTTGTACTTTGTTTTTCTGTCTTACATTCCTGTGCCATGTTCTCATATCGGACACGAGATACACACGATTGTCTTGTACATTGTTCATTGCTTGTGAGTCATTGTTTATTGCGGGGATTGGGGGGAAATATTAGATTTTCTGTGACCACACCCAACATAGATATTGTGGATAGCCTAATCGTACACTTCACGTACGATGAAGCCGGACCTTGTAGAATTGATTGACTCATTGATTGATTGTGCTCCCTAGCCGGTCACACATTAGTTTAATATTTCAAATTGTCACACATGCATATTGATTGTCATGTCCATTGCCTTGTACATTGATATCCGTGTTCATTGTCTTGCATATTGATTGTCGTCCATTGCCTGCAGTTTCACATTACATTATGGTACCATAGTTTTATTTCCATTTCTGGTATTCTGGTTTCACCTTGTATTCTGTACTACAGATTACATTGTATATATTATCTTGTCGGGGTTGTACTTTGCTCTTTTCCTGATAGGATACATTGCAGGTGAGCGTGAGGCCACATGGAGCATGTGATTGCACTGGATATTACAGCTTTTATTTTATTTATTTTTTTGGAGATTGTATTCTAGATATTCATTATTGTATCTTTATTTTATTTGACCGGATTTGTCTCCGGCTAATTTTGTATTAAATAACTTGATGGATATTGGTGATCATTCTGGGAACGTTATAAAAGCTGTGTTGTTTACATTATATTGTGACTTGGAGTTTTCCTTAGTATTGTACAGCTTACTTCGTCGTGTCCATCGACGAAGGCTGGGCGTGTCCTACTCGTATCCGATTATTCGGGAGCGGGTCGTGACACTCTTGGAGGACAAATAATGCTCACCATTAGTGGAAGGCTGACAAAAGACGATTGGGTACCGAACAGACATAGAAAGAGTTCTATGATCTATCATATGAAATATTCTTTCCTATCCATGTTTGGGATATCCTCTACGACCAGTTCCTCCATCTGAAGCAGGGGAACATGTCGGTGGACGAGTTCGATGTGGAATTTAGCCGCTTGAGCAGATTCGGTGTGGCACTGATTCCGACTGAAAAGGAAAAGTAAAGAGGTTCCACCAGGGACTAGCACTAGAACTCAAGACTTATACTACCACACAGTCCAGAGTCTCTCATGCAGCCGTCTTAGAAGAGGCTCATAGCCAGGAGCTCCTTTGCAAGGAGTTGCAGCAAACACAGAGAAGCCCCACTCGAACAGCTACACCAGTCAGAGTGACTAAGGGAGACCTATCAGAAGACCCATGACACAACCACAACAGAGGGGCATGCCATACCAGAGGCCTACCTGCAACTACTGTGGAAAGCAAGGTCACATTATGAAGGACTGCCAACTTCGCCTTGGACTATATATGAGATGCAGATCAGGACAACACATAGCTAAACATTTTTTCGAGAATCAGGCCCTAGTGCATGCTCAATAGACCCCAAGGCCGACATCTCTAGTACTTCCAGCACCCCGACGAGTTTTACATATGCCGAGGCTTGTAGCACCAGCAGAGCACCTCGCCCACCATTACCTCCCCAGTCAGTACAATTCGACAGGACCAGAGCTCAGGGCCCCAGTCAAAAGTACGGACATGCTTTCTCATTAGCAGTAGTGGATACAACACATAAGGAAAGTCACAGCAGGTATGGTTTTAGTTGCTATATTTCCTGTTCTTACATTATTTGACACTAGAGCCACACGCTCATTCATAGCTACAAGTTTTACAACCAGATACAGTATTACCAATACAGCACTATCTAAGAATATTAGAATTCTCACCGGGGGACGAATAGTACTTGTAAGCAGTATTTGTAGGCTTTGTCCTGTAGTAATTTGTGGTAGGGAGATGAAGGCACGATATTTGGTTTTCCCCATGCCAAACTTCAATATGGTTCTTGGGATGGACTGGTTGAGCCAATATTATGGTGTAAGACCGTTGAGCACCTCTAGAAGGGATGAATAGAGTGTGTGCATGTGCAGCGAAAATAACTACTACTTAATAAGAAGCTATAAAATATGGTAAATAAGAGGCAGTAAACAAACACAGTAAAGTAGGAGATCAGAGAATCAAACCCAATGAACATAGCGATGTATACTGGTCTCCCTCTGAGAGAATAACTCTAATCTTGAGTACCCTTGCTCGATGTTAATCCACTATTCATAAGCTAATTGAGATTTTGTAGTCTCTTACAACACCGTGCCTCGGTGACGAACGAACGAAAATTTGAAAGCTTTAGAACATTGAAAAATACTTTAGAAAGATAGAGAAGAGAGAGTGAGTGAGTGATTTAGAAATGTGAAAACCTTCTCTATTTATAGTGTTTTTCCTGACCGAACTCGGGCAGAGTTCAGGCAGAGTTCGGATGCATGAATCTCGCAAACGGACGTTGAATGCAGATTTGGTGGGAACTAACTTTCAAAATAGTTCGACCGAACTCGGGCCAAACTCGGACTGAACTCGGTCAGAGTTCATCCAGAGTTTTGTTAGGATGGAACTCATAAAAAATGGGCTAAATTTTCTTAGGTTTTTGGCTTTTAGGAATTGTGGACTTTTGGATTTAGATAGGTAGGCTTATTTGGATATGTGGATTGAGAATAACCTAAGCCAGTATCAATCTCGTACGACCTCACAATATATTTTCTAGACTCAATAAAATTGAAAATACAGAAGAAAATATAAAATGACTCAATCTTGATTCCAATGCAATTGCTTCTGGATGACGATGCGATGTACTGTGTAGCAGTGGGATGTAGACGTAGTACGACGCAGATGTTTTTCTTTATCTGATACTTGCAACCTGTAGCAGTTCGTATGTTTTGCGTATCGACCAAAGTTGTCGTTAATTATCAAAATCAGGTGTGACCATTTAACAATTGGGCCAAAAATCTCTCCCATTTTGATAATTGACAAACTATGAGTCTATACCAAAATATAACAAATATATAACTTTGAAATTGTATACTTGACTTGTTCTGAGTATATCCATTGATCGACAATTTTTTTTGTTCTTTGGTATTGGCTCATTCTCCCCCTTTGTCATTTACTCAAACATGTGGCTCCCCCACAATATGTGAAGCCAACAGTATGAAATAAGTCATAACGCAAGAGAAAAATACCAATAGTAGCAATAAAAAATAGGGAATGGAAACTCAAAATATAGTGCATCAATACAACTACTACTGAAATAGAGTGCATAACACAGAATGCAAACTACAGAAAGTCCAAACTGAATAAAATAGTGCAACTACAGTAGATCATCATCATCAGCTAAGTCCACAAAATACTAAACTAATAGACAAAGTCAAATATCAGCAGCATCATCGACGAGATCAACATATGGATGAGGATCGACATAGGCTGTCGTCGGATCAAAGAATCCAAAAGTGTCGGAATCCTTAAATCGCGGTCCGTCGAATCCAGGATGACAGAGGATCTGAAAAGGTGCATTAGGATGATGTGCCAACGACCACTGAATCTCTGCAATGCCATTTCTCAAGACCTGGGCCTGAGAAGTATGGCGATACTCAGCATCGATATAGGTCTGATGACGTTGTCCCTGAAGAGTGACAAACTCATCGAACCTCCGGTAAAACTGGCCGTCAAAGTAGCCTGGAGCAGCAGGAGCAGGAGCATCAGCTGGATCTACGGCTGGATCAGGGCTGGAACAGTATCGGATGGAAGTGGAGGCTGAGGGTACTTCCTAGATCTAGTCAGCTCAGAAGGTGACCCAGAAATATGACAGATGTCTAAGTTGATTTGAATTCTCTGGAAGAGCACCGTAAGATGTATGGGGTATAGGGGGTTGCGGCCTGCCCTCTGACAACTAATGATGTTTGAAATGATAGTATTTGGAACCGAGAAAGTGACTCCAAAGTGAATATGATACATAACTGATATCTCTAAGAATGTGACCTCATCAGTAGATCTCGTCTTAGGAAGAAAAGCAGAATGAATAATACGATGGAGTTCATAGAAGTTCTGGTTAAGGTGCTTTGCATACAACCGACCTCGAGGGACTGGGTTCGGATGACACAAAGTAACCTTAAGAGAATCAAGGGTCATGTCATCAGAAAATTTAACTTTATTTATCTCGACTAGAGCCTCACCGTTGTCCGGCATATGGAAGTACTCACTCAAGTCAGCCGAGTTAAACTCAAGTTCCTTCCCAGCGACCCAAGAATAAATGTTATTGCCTTCTTCTTACAAATTGCAATAAAATATGCGGACATCATTTTTATAAATGTCCCTAAAAGTTTCAAGGAAATCTCATAGTCCTAAATTTTCAAAGGTAGATGCATATTCAGATAGGCCAGTAAAATTTATCGATTTTTCAGGGCAAATTTTCCGGTATCAAAATTATCTAAACCAAGTTTCCGATATTTCTGAAGTTTGAAACAGGTTTTTTGTCGAAATCCACTTCGTCGTTAGGATGAGTGGGACTAAACAAATTAACGAGTTCGTACTCTGAAGTGGAGGATGAAGCCGCGGAGTCTCTCTTCTTTCTCTTGAAGAGCTTGGGATCCATGAAAATTGAAATAGAGAAAATGAGAGATATACCTCTAGAAGACAATGGAAAAGAGTGGAGAACACCTTCTTTGAGCCCCTAGATTCGAGAAAGATGGAGATTAAAGCTTTGGAATAGGATTTCCAAAACTAGAGTTTTAGTTTGGAGTGTTCGGTTGAAAGATAATATGAAGAAGATAAAGTTTAAATAGGAGCTACTGCTGGCTGAAACACGGTTGGTTTGTAAAACAATGTTGACCGAGTTCGGCCACTTGAATTCCCTTTTCATTTTTTGTATAATAGATGATAAACGTACTTAATAACTCTTTAACCCTTCGATTTAATTAAAATCCATTATTTTGAGTTAGTTGTAGGGGCCGGATCCCAGCTAGCGGTAGTCCGAAGACTACTACACCGTATCGCTTCAGGCTGTTTACACCTTTATGACAGAAGGGCCCTTTCGGCTTGTTCTCAAAATAACTTCAATTAATGAATCTAGGATTTTTGAGTTTTGAGTAATTTTATTAATCATAACACATTATGAATCTGAAAATTCAAGTATGCCTAACTCGCGACGCAGATAGTTGAAACGGTCTTCAGCTAGTGGTTTTATGAAAATATTTGCTAATTGATGATCTGTGTCAATAAACTCTAAGCAAATATTCTCATGTTGTTGATGATCACGTAAAAAGTGATGACGTATTTCTATATGCTTTATGCGTGAGTGACAAACAGGGTTCTTAGTCAAGTTGATCGTGCTAGTGTTATCACAGTATATGGAAATCTTCGTGTAGTGCAAATTGTAGCCTTCTAAGGTTTGCTTCATCCATAAAGTCTATGCACAACAACGTCCAGCGACGATATACTTAACCTTAATTGTTGATAAAGTAACATAATTTTGCTTCTTGCTAAACCAGAAGACTAAAGCTTTTTAGGAAATGACACATATTGCTGATACTTTTATGGTCTACTTTGCATCTAGCAAAATCAGTATCTAAATAACCAATTAGATCAAAAGATATGGTTTTGGGATACCACAAGCCGACTGTAGAAAGTTTTCTTAGAAAGATACGCTTAACGGCACATAAGTGTGATTCCTTAGGACTAGCTTGATATCGTACACAAATGCAAACACTAAACATAATATCTGGGCAACTAGCAGTTAAGTATAATAAGCTGTAGAAGCATGGAGAAGAATAAAGAAAGATCCATGCGGCCAGGGAGCCCCATGCGGCTCAGAGAGTTCATGCGGCTCAGGGATCCATGCGGCTCAAGCGTCTATACGGCTCAAATAAGTTCCATGCGGCTCAGAGAGGAGCCACGTGGCCTGCAAACAGCTCTTCCGTTTGTCCTTTACTGCATTAAATGCCTTGACGGCTGACAGCTCTGACAAGGTGACAGTTCTGACACAAAAAATACAATTATGACTCCGTCATAATGACGGACTCCTAGGGAAACAAAAAAAATCTCTGACACGATCCCCCGAGATCCAGAAACTGTCATGCGGCCTTGACACGTGGACAGCCGCATGCGGCTCAAGTAGAGACCACACCATGCAGCTCAGGCCGAAGCTGTCCCATACGGCTCAGACCGAAACTATCCCCATGCGGCTCAAGCGGAGGCTGCCCCATGCGGCTCACGAAGACTATCCCCATGCGGCTCACGAAGACTATCTCCATGCGGTTCACGAAGAAGGCACCCATTATGCGGTCACCTACACTCATGCGGCTCAGATTATCACCATGCGGTTCAAATATTCAGGGGGCCACTCTCAAGCAGCCTTGGCACGTGGCCTGCCTTATGCGGCTCAATGAGGAGCAACCTTCCTGCGGTTCATATTTCTGAAGTGGCTCGCGGTTAAGACACGTGGCATGATAGCGGGACACGTGGCATCAAATCGATCAAAATCTATCAACAAATCCCAATAAAATATTGGGATTAAATCAGATCATTTGCAATCAAACAAATTAATGACACGTGTCGGGAAATCCGAGGTTGGCATGACAAATCAGGAGGATTTATGTCAATCATCATTAATTACCCACAAAAGATTTGATGCAATCACATTTATTGCTCAAATCTCTTATATTCAAGATGAACGGCCAGATCCAGTAATCCTTAGCCGCCGACTTTTAAGAATGGGCAATCATTGCAAACCCTAATGAGGCCCCCCACTCTTATAAATAGCAAGGTGCCATTCACTTACGAAGGAGGAGAATCTCAGATAAAAAAAAGACATAGAGAGCCAGAGAGCTAGAGAGAGAATATACAGAGATCAAAAGGAGAGCATTTCTTCATCAACGCCAACCAGTTCTTCTACAGAGCCAAAGTTTTATCCGATCGTCCAAGGAGTAAGGCAGAGCGGCCGTCGCTTTCTCGAGCCTCTATCGTCACCCTCCAGAATCTAAAATAAACAATTGTACGTAGATTGTTGTACCTAAGTTTTCGTCCCTAGGCTTTCTTTGTACAAGCGAGTTTGTATTGTGAATTAAAAGTCCAGTCCTCCGATAATTGTTCTGTTCTTTTATATTTCATGGCAAACACGATGGCGACTCTGTTGGAGACAAACTTCTCCATGGCTGAGGAGTTGGTGACGCAATCGGATGCAGCCAAACTTGGCTCCACGCAACAGAAGATGGTCGTCCGCTTCGACCAACAGGCGTTTAAAAAAAATGCTCTCTGAGGGAAGCGCTGGCCCGGTCCAGAAGCGAACCCGCACAAAGAAAGCTCGCAGCGAGTGGAGGCCAAAATCATTTGCTCCTCCCCAAGCTCTGGACGGAATACTCTCTGCTACCTAAGACGGCGAAGGCGACTCTCGCGCGGCCCCACTTCGAGCCATAGAGGACTCTGCTGTCCCCAAGTCCGGCAGAGGAAAACAATACGATGCTGGACTTGCAGGGGCAAAGAGTGATTCTATGTGCTCCAGAAGAAACCAAACAAGGGCACTAGCCGCAAGATAAAGACTCATGCGGCCAAGATTGCCAGCCGCATGAATGATGACCATGCGGCTGAGACTGCTAACTAAGGGCATAATACTCATGCGGCCAGGATTTCCAGCCGCATGGAGAACACTCATGCGGCCAGGACTTCCAGCCGCATGGAGAAGACTTATGCGGCTACGATGGCCAGCCGCATGAAGATTATGGATACCAGCCGCATGACGCCTACTCCACGCGGCTCTGTCTTCGACCGCCTCTCCTATGGTCCTGATCTCTTGTACTCCCAAGAAGACATATCTGATTCTCTCCAGCACCACTTAGACTCTTCCTACTATGTGCCCTCACGTACTAGAGTGAAGAAGTCTAGGGCAGCACGAGCTTGGCAAGCTCAGTCTGCTGATCCGACCTTTGACCATCCGAGCGTCCCATATACTGTTATGCGGGCCTCTGATGGGAAGTTGTACAGAACCACTCGAGTCCAGCCCCCGGCGGCAAACGGACAGAGAGGTTTCCAAAAGTCTCCCAAAATCTAGGGAGCAAACATGGTCGATCCGGACCCATCTGACTTGCGTGAGGCCATCCTCCACAAACACAAGGAAAGAGAAGGTGCCTCGGGGTGCAAAGAGTCCTCTCACGGATGTCACTGCACCCAAATCATCGTCAACTGCTGTTGCAATAATGCGACGATATGAGAAGACCGACAGTCCGTCTTCCAAAGACTGCAACAACTATGTTCAGAAGATGAGGCACTTCCCATCGTCTCCTGCAACTTTGCTCAGAAAATCCCTGCCGATGGGAGAGGAAAGAAAGCAAATGTTCCCAGTCTGAAGATTTCAACCACTATGACTAAAAGACTGTCGTCTAAGCGGGTACCCACCACCGGAGTTTTCCAAGGTACCCGTTCTAAGACAAAATTTGCTACAGTAGAAAATTCATCGTCCACGCCCTGGGGGTTGCTGGGACTGGGGGTAGCACTCCTCCGAACCTCCACGACAATCCGATGTTCCAAGAAGACGAGCCAGGAGAAACAACTCTCCCATCAGATGCAGCAAATCCCGACGTCCCCGAGGACGTCCACAATTCCCAAAATGAAGCAAACTCTGAGGCTGGGGGTACTATCCCTTCTGAGTCTGAACCAGAGGAGAACATTCCCACATACCCCGATGACTTCTCGCTACAAGGGTATGATTCGGAGGGCACTTCCTCCACCGTTCCGTCCATCTCTCCTCATGTAAAGACGGTATTCATGACGGACAGCAGCCAAGGTGGTTCCAGTGATCGCCAATGCATCGACACTCTGGAGGCCATACTGTATGCCTTGGTCAAGTTTGTGGACGAGATCAAAGCGGCCCTTCCAACTCTGTAAGGAGGGACGCCTGGCCAAACAAGCACGGGTCCCGCGGTCAATGCGGACTCGAACTCAGTGGCACCGAATTCGGGCAACAATCCTCCTGAAGTAACGGCCCCCACTGCTGTGGATGAGGCCAGGGAAGCAAGAAGAGAGGTCCAGGAGCTCCGAGCCATGTTTCACGCTCGAGAAACCTCTCAAGACCTCAGAATACGGCAACCATACCCTGCAGCATGGAGGGATGTCCCCTTCCCACCAAGATATAAGCCGTTCAATATCAATCCTTATGTTGGCAAGACCTCCGCAAGTCGGTATATCACTTACTTCGAGGTTACCACCAACCATCTGCCCCATGATGATGCCATCCTTACCCGATTATTCATCGGGGCATTGGAAGGGGTCGCTTTCGACTGGTATCGCAACCTGCCAGACAACTGCATCCACTCATTCGCCGGCTTCAAGCGTATGTTCTTGGAGAGATTCTACAAAGTAGGGCAGGACATCACAATGTCCACCCTCATGGACATCGTCCAAGGGGAGAAAGAGCTGACAAGGAACTATATTGAACGGTTTTGCTAAACCGCAATCAAGCTGCCGTCTGGAAATCCGGATTCCTTCTTGATTAAAATTTGCCAAAAGAGATTGCTCCCAACAATCAGTCTCTGGATGGGCGAAAGTCAATTTAAGGACTGGAAGATATTCATCATCAGTGCCACTAGTGTCGAAGAACGGTTGAAGAAGGCTCGCCAATTGGGATTGCACATCTCGGACGGAGAGGACAAGGGCAGGCATCCCAATGCCAATGCCAACAATGGGGGTAGCTCCACCAACAATCGGGACAACAAAGGCAAGCAGGCTATGGTGGCCGACACAGCCCAGAAATCTGAGTCAAAACCGGCAGATAAACAATGGCCGCAAATTACTTACTCCTTCGAAGACGGTCACGTCAAGCCCATCTTGGACATGCTTATACAAAGAGACAGAATTTAGCTTCCTCCACCAAGACGGGAACCGCGGCCGGCAGAAATGGAGAACCCAAAGTACTGCCATTACCACCGCTACGTCCATCATGCTACACACGACTGCTACCAACTAAAATGGTACATCCAAAATCTCATCGATTCGAACGCTCTGGCCATCGATTTCGAGGAGGTGACTGTGGCAGCTAATATGGTGTCAGTACAATTTGGCAACTTCCCTCCAACAGAGACTCAAGACGGTGTGATCCCCATCCCTATGGCGACAATGGAGATTGCTAATCTTCTACCTCCCCGAGATCAGGCTGATGGTCTAGTGCCCCTCACCACATCACGAGGGGAGGTCATGTGGGTCCATCCAGACTTGGTATCTGAAGTGACTCAGTCCACACCATCTTCTATTCGCAAGAAGAAGAGTGGAAAAGTCAGATCCTGCCGCACAATCTCGGCAGATATCGAAGAAGTCACAGCTGTCGTTACTCGGTTTGGGGCACAATCCCAACCTGTGGCTGATAACTCGGCTGAAGATCATCAGCCCGCTACAACTGACGCTCTGGGACCTTCTCAGCCTCCGACGATCGACAAGCCTAGGACGAAGGAGACTCGTTTTGACAAATCCCTCCAAAAAGAGACACCACGAGGGCTGGAGAAGCCCTACAACTTCGACATCTTGGCACAATTGGCCAACACACCGGCCAAGTTGTCATTATATGAGCTTCTGAGACTCTCAAAGGATGTTCGTGCGACTTTGAACGATGCACTCCAAAATGCCGACGCGTACCTGGCTCAGGTCAACCTCACGGGAGAGAACCCGCCTGCAGATCTCCAAGACAGCGCTTGCACGGGACTGATGCCCAACATTGTCTTCACTCTGCAGGATATGCTCATCAAAACCAACCTGCACGATCGCCCGTTATACTACACTGGATACATCAGTGATGTAAAGGTGGATCAGATGCATATTGATCCTGGTTCTTCCATAAGCATCATCCCGAAGGGTCTGTTACATCATCTCCGCATCCCTATGCATCGTCTGACGCCTACAAGCACCGCCATCAGCGGTTTCAATTCAGGCAGGAGTTACCCAATTGAAAAGATTCGTCTGAAGTGTCAAATTGGCGATCTCCAGTCGGAAGTCACCTGTTACGTCATAGATGCAGACACTTCTTACAACATCCTCTTGGGGCGCCCTTGGATACATGATTATATGATCGTGCCTTCCACGCTGCACCAATGCTTCAAGTATGTCGACAAACACGGCTTCGTAAGGACAGAATTTGCCGACATCGATCCCTTCAAAGGGGTCAAATCCTACTACTCAGACTCCTGCCTGTACGAAAAGTCGAAGAGGCATCTTGGTGAAGGAGATGTGCAAGCTCGTATCGAGACAGCCACAGGATCAGAAGAACCTCTGACGATCCACCTCCAAGCCCACAAACCTGGCAAGTCCGCACCCCTTACCGCCACTCTACGTAAGGACGCAATCAGCCTCTCGGCACAAGAAGAGCAAATGATAATTCGACTGCCAAGGTCTGGCCAAGTGCCAAGACCCACAACAGAGCTATTGACAATCAGGCTGCCAAGAGTCGGCCAGCCACAAACGGAGAAGCTCAATCCCTCCGACAAACCAATGATGATACGCCTTCCCAAGAAGAGTCGTCACCCCGATGCAAGGTCTGGGGCTTCTAGCGAACCAACCACTCCCCACCCAGCATCAGGTACCAAACTGGGGGTCGCTAGTTTGCCAACGACCCCACGCTCGGCTCCACCAGCTGAACCTCTGACGATCAAGCTGCCCAGGTCGTCCTCTCAGTCTTCGTTTATACAGGGGGTAGCCGAAGAGGAACCGGAGCTAGCCAAGTATGTGGCTGCCCATACTGATGTTCCCTCTACAGATGATGTAATCCTACTAGAAAAGATACCTTACTTCATCAATAAAGGGCTATCTTTGAACTACCTCGAACTCAATAAGCTTTGTACAATGTATGCTATGGAACACGGTATAGGCACTCACCTACACACACAGGTGACAAATGTGTACACCGCAATCCAGCTTACTCCAGTGGAAGACGCTTACCGCATAATCGAGGGAGGGGACCATCCAATCATCTTCGGCCGGAAGGACGATCTGCAGCCCTTCACCATAGAAGAAGTCGACCTTGAATCAGATGCCGAGAGACTGCCTCTTTATCTTTATAGCCCCCAATCTAAATATCTCATGCAAAAATAGGGGTATGATCTGGAGACCATGCCAGGCTTGAACTACGGCACTGGGCGACGATTACCTCTAAAGCCACCAGTCCCGGCTGGCAAACCACGGGACTACTATAGCAAAACTCGATGTGGATTAAGGTATGACAGACCCACAACGACCCTTAAAAGTTCAGATAAAAAATGTGACTGACATTCACATTCGACCGGGTCACCAACTTCTGACTCGGATACCAGCATCGGAGACGTATTCAGACAAGTCCTGTCAGTCAACATGGCATTCGCCGACGCTTACGAAGAAGATGAAGACATTCCTGAAATCCTCGAGCTAGAGCCAAGGGCCCTGTAGTGCCCCGTCCCGTTCAGTCAATCGGAGGAATAGGAACGCCGACAGCGTTTGAACTTAGCCTTGCAACGGCTACTTGGAGACATTGCTCGGTCAAGGCGACCGCTCGCTCAGGTGGGATAGTTTCGGTGAACTTGCCTCATCTTAGCCTTCACATAATAAATCGCATGTTTTCAACTTGCACAAGTAGGCTTGATAATAAAAGAGACGAATCCACATTGCTAAAGGGAATAATCTCGACGGGTCGAATTGAGTTAGAATATGGAAAGGTCCAACGGTCGGCTTAGAGTTGGTACACGACGTGCTTTAAAAATGACACTCGATCCTTCGTCCCGTGGCTTGGGAGAAGAAAAGTTGGTTGAGTCGGCGAAGTTATGAGCATAGCCTAAGTCATAGGCGTCGCCCGCATAAATGCTTCATAAAGCATGCACGGTCCTGTCGTCCAAGGCTTGGCATAGCCTTGGCTTGCCCCATGAGTTAAGTTACGTTACACAGCTTGTGCCGTAAGTCTAGGCACCCAAATGACTTGGTCATTCAAAGTTGAACGCGTGCACGACACGTTCAATCGAGGCAAGGCTTGACGCGACCTTTGCTCGTTAAGTAGTAGGCTTGAGTAAGTTAGGCAAAGTTATGTCGGTCGACCTAAGTCAGTCGAAGTGCTGTCCCACTCATTCTGCAGTTGTCAGGTTAAATACTCCCACGATTCCAAGGCCCGTCATATAAAGTATGACTTGGGCGATAGCGTCACGTAGAACGGAAGTCGGTTTGAGGCACGATGCACGGACCTAGTGTTAAGGCAGGAACCACGGTTGATTTATTGAGTTTTGGAGGAAGGACTATCGAATAGGCATTGAGTTGAATGAAATGATATGGTAACATGGAAAGAATGCTCGCGACCGTGGGTCGTCGAGGGGTCTCAAATGATAGAAAGAATGCTCGCGACCGTGGGTCGTCGAGGGGTCTCAAATGATAGAAAGAATGCTCGCGACCGTGGGTCGTCGAGGGGTCTCAAATGATAGATGGTTTGATATTGGTTTTGAAAGAGATGGTAACATTGGAAGAGGAATGACTGTGTGAGACGTCAGTTTGTGTCGAGTCTTGCATGGTCATTGGACAACTTGTCGACAAGGAGGAGTTTCCATGCGCGACAACCCTGGGCGCCATGGGACCGCGGCGTTCCGGAGGGAAACAGGTATAGCCGTAGCTGGACGAACCGTTCGGGTCATTCAGGAACTTTCAGCGGGGCTAGCTACTTGTGCTGAAAGGGTCGCCGAATGGCAAGGCTATAGTCCAGGATAGCTTGTAGTGTTAGTGACCAATTCATATAGATGGGTCGGCACGGGCGGCAATTTGCGTGTGTGCCTTTACATTGAGTCAGTTGGATGTGTGTACAGTTAGAACACAAGGTTTGGTCCTAAGATTTGGCATCAACATAGGCAACGTGCTACGGCACGAGATGCAGCGTCGGTCTTAAGTTGTTGGCATATAAGTTGCATAAGTTATGATTTTGAGTTGTCTTGAGTTTAAGTCAGGAAATACCGCAAGGCGAAGTCGGTCAAGTGATACTTAGGCCAGAAGTCTTGATTGGGTCTGTTGGTGATCGAAGTAGCAATGGCCGCGAGGCGGCGATATGGTGAATTCACATTGAGTTGCGAGACACGGTATGATGGATTTGTAAGCACGGTCACACGGAAATGGAGCTTCATCGCGTAGTTGCGTCTCTGATTATGGCCGTAAGGCAAACACGACTTGATAGGTTAACGTTGTTGAGTTAACATTGATGTTGTGAGCACAGGATGGTCTAAAGACACAAAATAAGCAAGGCGTCGGTCATAAAACTGATCCTAAGGTAAGACTAGAAAGACAATCGATAAGAAGTGACTATGTTGCACAAAAGTAAATCAAACGTGTTGGGTTTGTATGGGTGGACGAGGAGCTCATTCCACCAGTACAGTTGAGTACTGACACCCACATAGTTTTCATGTGCAGGCACAGGTAGAAGCTCGTGGAGCGGAGCTCGCTTGGATGCGTCGAGGCACGGAGTTCCTTGGCAATTCGAAGCGTGCGACCGCATGGAGTGAAGACTTATACAGGACATAATGTATGGACGTCGCCTTCCGAAGCTTCCGCTGGAAATAAGACTTGTATTGAGAGATGAGAGAGAGCTGAGTGACTTGTAATGTGAGATGAGTGAGCTTGAGTGAGCTTGAGAGACTTGTAATATTGGCCTTGCACCCTACTGTAACCTTTGTTTCAATATCAATAAAAGAGTTTCTTCTGAATGACTTGTGTTTATTCTAGTTTCTGCTGCTATTATTCAATGTCTCTGCACAGGACTTCATTGCGACGACCCCATCGCAGCCGCTAAAATCGGCCGTTATAGAACCCGCCTTACACGAGCGCAATCTAGGCTCGTGCGACATCACGTCTTAGCGAGGACGATCGCTCCTACGGGAGCGGGGCGTGACATAATGGTATCAGAGCACGGCTTTACGTCCTTGGACTATCGATTGAATTCTTTAACTTCGTTGTATCCGCAAACTCTGAATGTTGCTTCCGCATATTGATATCGTTGGTGCGTTCTCTCTCTCAAATATCCCACGGAATGTCCATACAATAAGTCTATTTATTTTACAAAACGTAGGAGAACATTTTTTGACAAAACAAAAAGATGGGTTGCGTAAGCACGGTTGGCTAAGTCGGGCTGGGCATATACACCAAAGTTGCGTCGACCTTAGAAAAGTCGAGTGCGGGAATTGAAATGTTCGAGCTAGAATGAGTTGAACTCGATTGAGTAAATATGGGATGACTGTCGATAGGGGTGCTATCGAGCGACGATAATGTTGGTGCGATATAGATGAGCGTGCTTAAAATTCGAGAAATAGTTCGAACGGGATCCGAAGAAGTCAATTTTGATTCAAATGGTAGTTTTGAGGATTTGTTGAATGACTTCATTCCTGAGTGGTGTATACGATAGTCTCAAGAATGTCGATCGATCGATTGAGGATGCGGGGGTGTCGATGAGTCTATCAGCAAGCGTCGCGTTATGCAAAAGCCATAGATTGAGTATCAATGAATAAGTCTTAGTCTTGAAGTTTGATGAGTGGATTCGAACAACCTAGAATTGACGTGCACGGAACGTGCACGAAATTGAGGATTACGCAAGTATGAAACGCGGAAAACGATTGAGTAGGTGAAATCAAATCGAGGAAAAGTTAAGGTGTAGCGAAGGGATAACTTGATCGAGGAAATTGATACGGATCGTATACGAAAAGTTAGTACGACAGGTAGATAGCGTGCATGAGAAAGTTGAATTTTGAAGTTACGCAATGACTCTAAGGATTAGATTGAATGTTGCTCGACGATTGAGTTAGCAAAGGATTGATGCGAATTGAGGAAATACGTTGGTTGATGACTTAAGATAGATGGATGAACAATACACAAATTTGGGTTTGAGAAATTTGATGTTGCGAATGATTTGAGGGATAATGATCGAACTTGATTTTCAATGTCGAAAAGATTATCCAGTCGGATGATAGCATCGTTCGCACGACTCGGAACTTGTTGCAAAGGAAGATCGTCAGGTTACGCATATCATCGATGGTATTGAGGCGTATCAAAGATCGATATACGATAAATCGGGGGTACTCTGACTCGGAGAATGACGATCGTGCAAGTGTTATTGTTCGGTTGGATACGATACTTAGGATTTTGATCGAGATGAATGTTGGATGAAAATGATTGTGTCTTGATGGTTACGCGGATAGCCACAATATCGACGATCTTGTCTTGCACGAGCGCAACTCTAGCCTCGCACATACGTTGCGTCGAATTTGCGGCGATCGTTCCGCGTAAGCGTTGACAAGGTGATTCATGTCGCGGGAATGATCGAACTCAGAAATTCAGAATGAGGCAACTTTGATTGTCTCAACTTGTTGGCTTGATGCGAAGGAGAATTTGAGGATGTTAGGACTTGCGATTGATGAGTGAAATAAACTGGAGGATTGAGTAGGTCCAATCCGCGCATCGAAAATGAATTAGTCTAGATGCAAAACAAGAGTTACGTCCCGATGAGGTTAATTATCCTGCGGGAGTGTGCATGGTGATTCATACCCACCGTGGATAATCTGACTCACGTAAGATCGGGGCACAACGTATTGTTAAGCTAGACGACCTTATGATCGATCACGTGAATTGGAATAGATGACTTAGGAAATATGGAATGTGAAATTTTGGTTAGCGATGAATTGCGGCATAACGTGCTTAAATTGAGAAGGATTGATAGGCGAACTATATCGAACGTGTTTAAAAGAAATAGACTATACGAAGATGGTTGGTTGAACGAGCGATATTGAGATGTCGTGGAATTGGTTGAACGTATGTTATCGTAGGATGTCTTTGCTGAATGACTCGGACCCCGTGCGACAAAATGTTGGGATGTGTGTAGGCGATCTATGCTCGATGTTTAGAAATCGGAGTGATGCGAGCTTGGATAGAAAACCCCATACTATCAACTTGGTTTGACCTTAGGATGGGGTCAGTGTTGATATCGTTGTTTGGGAACTATGATTCCAATACTGACGGAAAGACATAACCTAGCGGTTAGGCAGACGTTCCGGTGCGGAGCGATAGGAATGGTGAAGGCACCACTCATGAGGCTCGGTTGACATGCATGTATATCAAGGACGCTTGAATGCGTGCACGATCCGACTCGAGTGGTGATGGCGGGATTCGCTATCACGAGGCTTGGTTGAAATGCATGTATTTTGGGGACGCCTAAGATATGTGCACGATCCATACTAAGTGATACGTTGAATTCAAGTGAGACTTGAGGAACAGGGAAGTATCAAGGATTTCGAGATCGTAAGTTTTGAACAAAGGATTGAGGGTAGCACGAGCGTGGCTCAGATTTGAGGGAACGCATAGAAGAAGTGTGTACGAGAGTCCTTGAATGTTGAGTAAAGGTGATAAGTCGATAAGTGTACTAAGTTAGTTTCGAGGACAAAACTTTTTCTCAGTGGTGTATGATGTAGTGCCCCATCCCGCTTAGTCAATCGAAGGAATAGGATCGCCGACGGCGTTCAAACTTAGCCTTGCAACGGCTACTCGGAGACATCGCTCGGTCAAGGCGACCACTCGCTCAGGTGGGATAGTTTCGGTGAACTTGCCTCATCTTAGCCTTCACATAATAAATCGCATGTTTTCAACTTGCACAAGTAGGCTTGATAATAAAAGAGACGAATCCACATAGCTAAAGGAAATAATCCCGACGGGTCGAATTGAGTTAGAATATGGAAAGGTCCAACGGTCGGCTTAGAGTTGGTACACGACGTGCTTTGAAAATGACACTCGATCCTTCGTCCCGTAGCTTGGGAGAAGGAAAGTTGGTTGAGTCGGCGAAGTTATGAGCATAGCCTAAGTCATAGGCGTCGCCCGCATAATGCTTCATAAAGCATGCACGGTCCTGTCGTCCAAGGCTTGGCATAGCCTTGGCTTGCCCCATGAGTTAAGTTACGTTGTACAGCTTGTGCCGTAAGTCTAGGCACCCAAATGACTTGGTCGTTCAAAGTTGAACGCGTATACGGCACGTTCAATCGAGGTAAGGCTTGACGCGACCTTTGCTCGTTAAGTTGTAGGCTTGAGTAAGTTAGGCAAAGTTATGTCGGTTGACCTAAGTCATTCGAAGTGCTGTCCCGCTCATTCTGCAGTTGTCAGGTTAAATAGTCCCACGATTCCAAGGCCCGTCATATAAAGTATGACTTGGGCAATAGCGTCGCGTAGAACGGAAGTCGGTTTGAGGCATGATGCACGGACCTAGTGTTAAGGCAGGAACCACGGTAGATTTAATGAGTTTTGGAGGAAGGACTATCGAATAGGCATTGAGTTGAATAAATGATATGGTAACATGGAAAGAATGCTCGCGACCGTGGGTCGTCGAGGGGTCTCAAATGATAGAAAGAATGTTCGCGACCGTGGGTCGTCGAGGGATCTCAATGATAGATGGTTTGACATTGGTTTTGAAAGAGATGGTAACATTGGAAGAGGAATGACTGTGTGAGACGTCAGTTTGTGTCGAGTCTTGCATGGTCATTGGATAACTTGTCGACAAGGAGGAGTTTCCACGTGCGACAACCCTGGGCGCCATGGGACCGCGGCGTTCCGGAGGGAAACAGGTATAGCCGTAGCTGGATGAACCGCTCGGGTCATTCGGGAACTTTCAGTGGGGCTAGCTACTTGCGCTGAAAGGATCACCGAATGGCAAGGCTATAGTCTAGGATAGCTTGTGGTGTAGTGACCAATTCATATAGATGGGTCGACACGGGCGACAATCCGCGTGTGTGCCTTTGGATTGAGTCAGTTGGATGTGTGTACAGTTAGAACACAAGGTTTGGTCCTAAGATTTGGCATCAACATAGGCAACGTGCTACGACACGAGATGCGTCGTCGGTCTTAAGTTGTTGGCATATAAGTTGCATAAGTTATGGTTTTGAGTTGTCTTGAGTTTAAGTCAAAAATGCCGTAAGGCGAAGTCGGTCAAGTGATACTTAGGCCAGAAGTCTTGATTGGGTCTGTTGGTGATCGAAGTAGCAATGGCCGCGAGGCGGCGATATGGTGAAGTCACATTGAGTTGCGAGACACGGTATGATGGATTTGTAAGCACGGTCACACGGAAATGGAGCTTCATCGCGTAGTTGCGTCTCTGATTATGGCCGTAAGGCAAACACGACTTGATAGGTTAACATTGTTGAGTTAACATTGATGTTGCGAGCACGGGATGGTCTAAAGACACAAAATAAGTAAGGCGTCGGTCATAAAACTGATCCTAAGGCAAGACTAGAAAGACAATCGATAAGAAGTGACTATGTTGCACAAAAGTAAATCAAACGTGTTAGGTTTGTATGGGTGGGCGAGGAGCTCATTCCACCAGTACAGTTGAGTACTGACACCCACATAGTTTTCATGTGCAGGCACAGGTAGAAGCTCGTAGCGCGGAGCTCGCTTGGATGCGTCGAGGCACGGAGTTCCTTGGCGATTCGAAGCGTGCGGCCACATGGAGTGAAGACTTAGACAGGACATAATGTATGGACGTCGCCATTCGAAGCTTCCACTGGAAACAAGACTTGTATTGAGAGATGAGAGAGAGCTGAGTGACTTGTAATGTGAGATGAGTGAGCTTGAGAGACTTGTAATATTGGCCTTGCGCCCCACTGTAACCTTTGTTTCAATATCAATAAAAGAGTTTCTTCTGAATGACTTGTGTTTGTTCTAATTTCTGCTGCTATTATTCAATGTCTCTGTACGGGACTTCTGTGCGACGACCCCATCGCAGCCACTGAAATCGGTCGTTATGGAACGCCTTGCACGAGTGCAATCTAGGCTCATGCGGCATCACGCCTTAGCGAGGATTATCGCTCCTACGGGAGCGGGGCGTGACAGGCCCAACAGTTGGATGTATAATGGGAAAAGCGTTTCGAACAGAGAGAACCTCCTACTGAAGATGAGGTTATACAGGTTGACCTCGGCAGTGAATCTTCTCCAAAACCAATCTTCGTCTGTAAAAGCCTAACAGACGAAGAGCGAGAATCGCTACTGGAACTTGTCAAAGAATATATTGATGTATTCGCCTGGAGCTATGAAGACATGCCAGGATTAAACCCCGAGGTTGCCCTTCATAAGCTCAACATACGGCCAGATGCAAAGCCGGTCAAACAACAACAGCGACGCTTCCGCCCGGGCATCATGGATGCAATCGAAGTTGAAGTTAATAAACTAATAGCCAGCGGCTTCATTCGTGAGGAACAACATCCAGATTGGATCGCCAACATAGTACCAGTCCTCAAAAAGAATGGAAAGATTCGAATCTGCATCGACTTCCGCAATCTGAATGAGGTATGTCCCAAAGATGAATTCCCCCTCCCTATCACAGACATCATGATCGACAACACATGCGGCTTCGAACGCATGTCATTCATGGATGGCTTCTCGGGGTACAACCAAATCAAGATGTCTCCTGACGACGAAAAGCATACATCATTCTGAACACCGATTGGCACATACTGCTACACAGTCATGCCTTTCGGTTTAAAGAATGTTGGTGCCACATATCAAAGAGCCATGAGTATCATCTTCAGAGAACACTTGCGCAAGACTGTGGAGTGCTATGTTGATGACATTGTCGTCAAGAGCCGCTATAAGGGAGATCACCTCCAGGATCTGAGGATGGTATTCGACCTGATGCGAGCACATAACCTGAAGATGAATCCCACAAAATCCTTCTTGGGCGTATCCAGCAGAAAATTCTTGGGTTTATTATTACTGCACAGGGAATTCATGTAGACCCAGAGAAGATGAAGGCAATCATGGAAATGGGTCCCCCGAGAAATCTTCACGAACTCAGAGGCCTTCAAGGGAGGCTAGCTTACATCAGGAGGTTTATTTCTAATCTCTCCGGGCAATATCGACCATTCACCCATCTCATGAAGAAAGGCGTCTCATTCGTATGGGACGAAGAATGTCAGCGTGCCTTCGACAGCATCAAAGAATATTTGTTGAACCCTCCAGTCCTGGTGGCCCCGGTTGCTGGAAAACTATTCCTGCTCTACGTACGAGCAATGGAACATTCTCTCGGTGCCCTGCTGACACAAAACAACGATGCAGGTCATGAACAAGCTATATATTACCTCAGTCGAATGATGATTGGGCCAGAGCACTGATACACTGCCGTGGAGAAGGAATGCCTCGCCCTGGTGTTCGCCATTCAGAAGATGCGACACTATGTCACTGGACAAACCATACATGTGATCTCACGAGTCAACCCTCCAGAGTCCTCATGACTAAACCAGGGGCACTCAGCTCTCGCCTCGCTACATGGGTAATATTGCTGTCCCCTTATCATATGATCTTCGTCCCACAAAAGGCTATTAAAGGTCAAGCCCTGGCAGACTTTTTGGCAGCCCACCCGGGCTCAGAGTCGTCCAGAATATATAAAAAAATCCCAGATGAGGTCGCCGACTCGCATACAACCTCTCACGATGATATATGGTGAATGTTCTTCGATGGCGCCTCAAGGACCGGACCTAAAGGCAACATCGTCGTCGGAGTCGGGGTGGTGCCGGTCTTCCTTTCCGGATTGGTGATAAACCGCGCTTACTCTCTCACAGAGCCCTGCTCTAACAATGTGGCCGAGTACAACGCTTTGGTCGTTGGCCTCCAACTTGCAAGAGAGCTGGGGGTAGAATATCTTGAAGCATACGACAATTCTCAGTTAATCGTCAATCAGATCCGGGGCTCGTAAGAAGTCCGCCACGAAGACATGATCCCATATCATCAAATAGCGATCAATTATTTCGTCATTTGAGGGGTTCTTCATCGAACATGTTCCCAGACTTCGAAATATCGAAGCCGATGCCTTAGCAGGCCTGGCCGCTTCCCTAGCAGTGCCAAATCATACTCATCAATCGGTAGATGTGATAGGCCACGAACTGGTCTGCCCCAAGAACAATGTTCAATTCGTGGCGAGTTATTCCGCTCAGACGATCGACGAAGTCCCAGACTGGAGACAACCATTTATTGACTTCATAGTCTACGACATCCTGCCCGAGAACCCAAAAGAGGCCACCTCTATCCGAAGGCGTTCTCTCAGATTCTTTTACGATACAAACAAAAATGTTGTATCGCCGATCCTATGTTGGATTATTGCTTCGATGTCTGTCAAACGCAGAAGCTAAAGAAGCCGGACGCGAAGCTCACGACGGTGTCTGCGGGGCCCATCAGCCTGGCCCTAAATTGCAAGATCGTCTTCGCCGAATGGGCTACTACTGGCCCACGATGGTAGCAGATGCAATAGATTATGCAAGAAAGTGCAAAGCTTGCCAAGTCTATGCGGACTTCATCCACCAACCATCCAATTTTTACATCCGACAGTGGCGTCATGGCCGTTCGAAGCATGGGGAATGGATATCATCGGTCCGATTACTCCACCTTCCTCCCGAGGACATCGTTCATACTCGCAATCACAGATTACTTCTCCAAATGGGCGGAAGTTGTCCCGCTTGCAGAAGTAAAGACTTCAAACGTGATCAGCTTCCTCAAGCATCACGTCATCTATCGCTTTGGACTGCCCCGAAGGATCATCCATGATAATGGTCCGCAGTTTGCAAGCCACGCCTTCTATCTGTTCGCGACAAGTATCGCATCCAGAATATTGCTTCGACACCATACAATTCGGCAGCAAATGGGTTGGCACATTCAACAAAACAATCATCAAACTTCTCAAGAAGTTTGTCTCCTCCAACAAACGCGACTGGAACGAGAAGCTTGGTGAATGTTTATGGGCGTACCGTACTACAGCCCGAACGGCCGCTGGGAACACGCCATTTTCCCTGGTGTACGGGAGTGAGGCAGTCCTCCCATTGAGACTCAAATACCCTCACTTCGTGTCGCGCTCACTTATCAATTGACGACGGATGATAACTACCGGCGCCAACTACAAGAGTTGGAGGCCTTAGATGAAAAGCGTCTCTTGGCTCAGCAAGAATAGCTTTACCAAGCACGCATCTCTAGAGCCTTCAACAAGAAGGTTAAAATCAGAATATTCCAATTGGGCGATCTCGTCCTGGCAGTCCGAAGGCCGATGGTCATGACTCACAAGACCGTCGACAAATTCCAGCTAAAATGGGAAGGGCCGTTTATCATTGAGGCCGTATTCTCCAACGGTGCTTATCGTCTCGCAAAACAAAACGGAGACTTGCTCATGTTGCCCGTCAACGACAAGTTCCTGAAGAAATATTATGTCTAAACGACACATTCCAGATCATTGAGTTATGTACCTGGTACCGCTGAACTCACATCCACAATATTCCAGATTATCGAGTCATGTACCCGCTAGAACCTGAACTCACATCCACAACATTCCAGATCATTGAGTCATGTACCCGCTGGTGCCGCTGAACTCACATCCACAACATTCCAGGTCATTGAGTTATGTACCCGCTGGTGCCGCTGAACTCACATACACAACATTCTAGATCATTGAGTCATGTACCGCTGGTGCCGCTGAACTCACATCCACAACATTCCAGGTCATTGAGTTATGTACCCGCTGGTGCCGCTGAACTCACACCCACAACAATCCAGATTATCGAGTTATGTGCCCGCTGGTGCCGCTGAACTCACATTCCCAAATTCCAGATTATTGAGTCATGTAACCTCCCGTACCGCTGAACTCAAATCTCCAGATTATCGAGTCATGTACCGGCAGGTGCCACTGAACTCACATTCCGGTCACTCTTTCAGATAGCAAGTCATGTATGACCATACCTCTAATCTTTTTTCCTGAAAGAAATCCTCCCTCATGATCCACTACCCGCACTCCTAGTGCACGAAAAGGGTAACGGATCCACAAATTTCCAAAACGGCCATGTCCTCATTACCTCTGAGTCGTTTCATTTCTGCCAAAAACAAATCACCCCTTTATATAGAACTTCCATGTCCTCATTACCTCTGAGTCGTTCTATGTGCCCTCCTTCATTGAGCCCACTCCTGCCATGTCCTCATTACCTCTGAGTGGGAAGGCTCCATCGAAGAAACCTTCATGCTTGTCTTGTCCTCATTACCTCTGAGTAAGTATGATGATTCCCTTTCGACTTATTATCCGTACCCACAACCGGAGTACGCCAAGGATAATAGGTCCACAAACATTCTCCGTCGATTCCACTCCTGCCATGTCCTCATTACCTCTGAGTAGGAAGACTCCACGGTAAAACCTTCGTACTTGCCATGTCCTTATTACCTCTGAGTAAGTATGTTATTTCTCTCTCGTCTTATTATCCCTACCCTGAACTAGGGTACGCCAAGGGTAATAGGCCCACAAATGTCCTCTGTTGACCACGAATATCCTCCGTTGAGTCCACTCCTGCCATGTCCTCATTACCTATGAGTAGGAAGACTCCACGGTAAAACCTTCGTACTTGCCATGTCCTTATTACCTATGAGTAGGAAGACTCCACGGTAAAACCTTCGTACTTGCCATGTCCTCATTACCTCTGAGTAAGTATGTTGGTTCTCCTTCATCCTTATCCGTATCCTAAGTCGGGTACGCCAAGGATAATAGGTCCACAAATGTCCTTTGCTAAGTCTCTTAGTACAGGCCCACCATTCCTCATCATGCCCCGGGAGCCCAGCTGCTCCATGGCATTCTATCTCTCGATACCCCGAACACCCACCCACCTTACCGTGGAACTGTTCTAGGTATTCCCAATCAAACTTGTTATCCGTACATAAAACTAAGGTATGCCAGGGGTTACAGGTCCACAAACAAGTCCCCCATGCGGGACAAACACTGCCATAGCACCACAAGCACAACAAGCAATACAAATGAAGGGTGGAATGAAAGTACTCTTTATTTGAAAGACAAAAAGCATTACATATGGTGGGGACCATGTCCCTCTCAAAAAGAAAAGAAAAGGAAAATAGAAACAAAAGAAGGAAAGGCCGACTATAGTTCGGTATTACACAACTCCAAGAGGCGGTTTCTCACCAAGGCAGTACCCCGCTCAAGACTCTGTCTAGCTCGACGCTCAGCCTCCTGGGACAACCGCTCCCCATTATCCAGGTCCATGAGTGCCCGCCAGTCGTCGTCCAACTTTTCAAAGCCATTTCCAGGTCAGCCGAAGCTTGATTACTTTGTCAGCCTCCTGGATAATTAGCCCCCTGTCGATACGGGCAGCCTCAAGCTCAGACTTAAAGAAAGTTAACTTCTTCTGAAGCTCAAGGATCTGCTCCCGTGTGTCAGTAATCCCGCGGGAGGCAATCGCTTCCCGAGCCGTAACATCTTCACTCTCATGGCTCAATTGATCATATCGATCAGACAGAGTGCGGAGATCCTTCAGTATGACCGGCCTGGTTTTATCCTGAGCAACCCTCACCTTCTCTATAGCAGTTGTGATGGAGCCGCGCTCCTGATCTATAACAGCAGAGAGATCAACCTGTCGCAGTACCTGAAGCTGGGCCACCAGCTGATCAGCCTCCAGCAATTTCGCCTCCAGAAGTGCAGCCACCCCTGCCCCACCAGGAAGGGCCTTAAGGATATCAATTTGACCCTGGGCGCATTGCCGGGCCAAGACGAAAAGGTCCCTCTCTCCACAGCAGCTTCTATTCCCCTTTTCAAGTGACGAATAAAAGCTGTCGACCACGTCCTATAATGCTTCGTCCAGGACCTCTGTAGAGGACGGCATCAGAGGAAGCGTGGCCGGCAGCATCGAAGGAGTGGTACTAGAACTTGCCACTAGGGGAGCAACTTCCGAGCAGAATGATGCATGGATAGCGGCTAACTCTTACTCTGCCACCCGAAGAGCCTGGACACTTGGCAGGGCGGAGAGGTCGACTCCCGGGGCCGCCCGAGAAGAGGAAGACACAAGGACCATCGTCCCCTGCCCCGGTTGTCCCATCACCGGACTTGCCGAACTCGAGCCCGTAGGAGGCCCATCAAGACGAGCCGGAAGGAGAATGGTACGCTCCTCTCCGCCAGTGCCCCTTCGACAGAGTCTGTCTCAACAATGTACATCCTCGACACTGGAGAGGCAGGACCTGCATGTCCATGATAATGATCAATCGACGTGACCCGAAGGATGTGATGATAGAGCAGATAGGCCTCCTCGCAAGTTAAGATTCAGCTTATCTTACCAGGAGAGGAGCATGGAGGCTGCAGCTCGTTCGCAGCTGGCATGGTCTCCTCACTCGCGATCTCCAAATTAAATTCGGCCGGCTCCTCTGACCCAGCCACCTCGGAGGGAGAGGCAACTCGATCAGTCATCTTGACGGAATTCAGCAATTTCAGGGGCAGGCTCACCGGAGCCCCCGTCATCCCGAGTCACGACCTCGGCAACTTGAGAGTCCTCTTCTTCTGACGCCTACAAGAGGAAGGAAGATGATTAAAATCAAAGCTAGAAGAAAGGAAGAACCGGTAGTAACTTATTTACTTCTGATGCGGGGTCAACTTCTTCGCCTCTTTCCTTTATAGTTAGCCCGCGGTGTCTGGTCACAGCCAGTTTCCGAGAGCGAAAATGCCGCCGACATAAAAAATTTGCCTGCTACGCTTTCGTGCAGGGCCGGGCGGAACGGATGGCTGATCTGCCACCATCTCATCTGGCAAAACAGGCGGCTGATCCGCCCCTACATCTGCCACCGGAAGGGAAGAGTCATCTCCATCATGCTCGTCACCTTCGTCATCTGCAGCAGCGGAGTTCGAATTCGGCACTTCGACTCTGTTCTTCCTCTTCCTTGTCTTGGCCCCCTGGGAACCCTCATCCAGGCCGGTACCAATAATAAACTGGCACCCGGGTTAAAACCGACAGGGGGCTTGTTCACCATGATGTGGTACAGAGCCGCCATATACAAGATCTCTACCGACGCCTTGATAGCAGGAACTGAAAAATGGTACGGGTATGGAATGTGTCATAGTAGTGCCATGCCCTGATGCCGTCAAGAAGGCTACCTTCAAAACCCAAACAAGAGCTGGGGCTGTCAAGAAAAAGCTGACTGTATCCAAACTACCGGGCGAACCTGCTAGGCAGATAAGGCTCCAGAAAGATAGTGTTACGATTGCGATACACCAGATGAGCGGGGCGGATGTTACGCAGCCACAAAAGCATCTGGCCGTCCAGAAGTTGAGGGGGCCCAATACCGTCGAGATGGACAGCCGCTATTTCCTCATCCATAAAACGAGGACAGATACGAAAATGTTGTACATGTCTGCCCTCGCCAGTGCCATCCGACAAGCACGCATGGTCTCGTATTCCCAAGACTCATTACGATAGTGGAAGATAAAAGCGTCGTCATCAGTTACGCCATCTTCAGAGCCCGGTCTCATCAAAGACGGATAATACATCAACAGCCACCCCATCAGATAATGATAGGGCAGCTCAGTCCATTCAAAATCTTTCGTCACATCGTGGGCAATGACCTTGGATGTGAAAGTGCGAAGGCCACGGTGTATGCTGCACACCATTGCCGGGAGGAGAGCTAGCCTGACTCGCAAAACTAACTTCATAGCTGGAAGGATGAGGTTACGAATGATCCTCTCGATAGAACCAGCTCCCCCCGAGAATACACAATTTTGCAGCCATATTATCAAGAATCCCGCCAGGAGCGCCTTCTCTGACAGTTCTTGGGTACCCTGATAAAAATAACCAAAGGAGTCGGTTTTACTCCCGAATCTGTCACTAGTGGTGGCCACCCTCTTAGTTGACGACACTACGGCTTTAACCGCCTCCCGGAATTGAGGACGTCGGGAAGTAACTTGACCTGAGGCGTCCGTTGTGAAGAGATAGCACACCCAGTCCTTGGTATGAGGGGCATTCCCTTCCGAGCTGCTATCCTTTTTAGCTATTTGATGACATGTGCTATAATGGCACAATATCTCTTGATAAAGAGCCACAAAGCCTGGATACCGTCTTTCTAACTCTTCGAACTCCTCATTCGTGGGAGTATACGCCTCAAAAGCTTCGTCCCCCCAAGGAAGCTTGGAGACCGTATTTATTTCATGGAGCGCAAGCCCCATTTCTCCTACGGGTGTATAGAAGTTTCACGTACGGCGGTTATACATCTCCAGCAGAGATATAAATAATCTCTTGTTTATAGGTAAGCCATGGCTGGTGCCCCGAATAGCATGCTAAAGACCAATCTCACACAGAAAGGCCTCATACTTTCGCAAAATCCACATAGACAGATTGGTCCACGAAGGAATGGGATGTATCCAGCTAGGGAGCATCAATCGACCAATGGGATAGGAGCCCTTCCGAGTAAGTTGGTTCATAAAAGTGTCGGCTACAAAAAACGTGAAATTGGGACCTGGCACATTCAAGAAAGTACCCGGGGCCAATCCCATTACAGAACAGCTGGTATGCACCTTGCCCGCACACACTGACTTTAGGCTGTTGTTATAATGTATGTCTCCACAAACATCCCACTTCGGGTAGGAGTTAAAGACTCTTCCATCTTCCGGTCCAGTGGGAGCATATTGAACCAAGATAGTGGGAAGTGACGCTCCATTTGCGAATACGGATCGCATCCGTTAGAAATAAAACTCCAGTTCTCTGACACCTCCAGAACCTGACTGTTCTTCACAGTCAAGGCATCTCCAAAGAAGAACGCAGGCTTCAAGTATTCCCCTTCTAACTTCCCGAGTTAATCATAGCGTTAAGAAAATAGAAAGGCTGGTTCTTGAGGGCATTCAATCTCGCCGGAGGCTCGTCACTCGAAAACTGGTCCGCCACATGCCTAACTATATGGTCGTACCTATAACCCAGAGCAGCTTGGACAGGGCCTACCAGGAGTTCTCCAGCAGCATTAACCGGCAAATTCACTGAGAAGAAGACAGAAAAATATAAGTTAAAAAAGATGGACAAAAAAACCAGTAGGTATTTTCGAGTTTATGCGGCTCCAACTTAACAAAGCCTCATGCGGCTCAAGAGAACACTTATACGGCCCCAACTTAATGAAGCCTCATACAGCTCAAGCTCAGAAGAACATTTATGCGGCTCCATTCAGCGAAGGTTCATGCGGACCACGTGACAGACAAATGTGTACGAATCTATGCGGCTCAGCGTAGCTTATGCGGCTTCTTTGGCGAAGCGCGTATGCGGTCACAATGGCTATTCTTTGCGACCCGCGGCTCGGCCATAGGACGAACATGCGGCTCACATGAAAATAAAGGCTCATGCACAAAGCATGCGACGTAGCCATAGCAGTTAGGGTTCTTTAAACCTACATAAAGTCCTTACCAGGAATAGGAGGATGGACGTCAGGGTGAGCTGCGGGCACGTCGGCCGACGGAGGAGCGGCCGCAGTCGAAGTAGAGACAGTCTTCTTGACCTTCGCCGTCGCAGACGACGAAGACGCCGCCTTCTTGCCCTTCGCTGCAACGGTCTTCTTAGGAGCCATTGGTGATCGAAGAAGAGGATGACAATCGGGGTAGGGAAGTTTCGAAGTAAAGGAGAAAGTAAAAAAGTTTTCTCTCTTAAACTCCTCCTATTTATAGGAGGACAAGAGAGGGGGGGACACGTAGACTAATAACCGCCTCGGAAAAGACGAAACCGACTCCTCGGATTTCGTCCCCTCTCCCATAAAGGAGATTCACCCAGGGCATAAAATCCAAAGATTTAATGAGCCGACCCTTGGGATTTCTCCTAAAGGCGGCACTAAAATAAATTTGAGGCAATTAAAGGCACGCACACGTGGCGAGGAACTATACGGCCCGAAAGTCCCTGCGGCTGATTGACTCAATACGGCCGAGACATCCGTACGGCCGAGACATCCATGCGGCCGAGACACCCATGCGGCCAGGACATCATATGCGGCCAGAAGAATTTATGCACAGCCATGCTTCTTATTCAAAGTATTTCAATTTTATAAATTGAAAACTTTGAAGGGGGTCTTGTAGAAGCTTGGAAAAGAATAAAGAAAGATCCATGCGGCCAGGGAGTCCCATGCGGCTCAGGGATCCATGTGGCTCAAGAGTCTATGCGGCTCAAATAAGTTCCATGCGGCTCAGAGAGGAGCCACGTGGCCTGCAAATAGCTCTTCCGTTTGTCCTTTACTGCATTAAATGCCTTGACGGCTGAAAGCTCTGACAAGGTGACAGTTCTGACACAAAAATACAATTATGACTCTGTCATAATGACGAACTCCTAGGAAAACGAAGGAAATCTCTGACACGATCCCCCGAGATCCAGAAACTGTCATGCGGCCTTGACACATGGACAGTCGCATGCGGCTCAAGTAGAGACCACACCATGCGGCTCAGGCCGAAGCTGTCCCATGCGGCTCAGACCGAAACTATCCCCATGCGGCTCAAGCGGAGGCTGTCCCATGCGGCTCACGAAGACTATCCCCATGCGGCTCACGAAGACTATCTCCATGCGATTCACGAAGAAGGCATCCATTATGCGGTCACCTACACTCATGCGGCTCAGATCATCACCATGCGGTTCAAATATTCAGGGGGCCACTCTCAAGCAGCCTTGCCACATGGCCAGCCTTATGCGGCTCAATGAGGAGCAACCTTCCTGCGATTCAGATTTCTGCAGTGGCTCGCGGTTAAGACACGTGGCATAATAGCGGAACACATGACATCAAATCGATCGAAATCTATCAACAAATCCTAATAAAATATTGGGATTAAATCAGATCATTTGCAATCAAGCAAATTAATGACACGTGTCGGGAAATCCGAGGTTGGCATGACAAATCAGGAGGATTTATGTCAATCATCATTAATTACCCACAAAAGATTTGATGCAATCATATTTATTGCTCAAATCTCTTATATTCAAGATGAACGGCCCAGATCCAGTAATCCTTAGTCGCCAACTTTTAAGAATGGGCAATCATTACAAACCCTAATGAGGCCCCCCACTCTTATAAATAGCAAGGTGCCATTCCCTTGCGAAGGAGGAGAATCTCAGATAAAAAAAAGAGACATAGAGAGCCAGAGAGCTAGAGAGAGAATATACAGAGATCAAAAGGAGAGGATTTCTTCATCAACACCAAGCAGTTCTTCTACAGAGCCAAAGCTGCACCCGATCGTCCAAGGAGTGAGGCAGAGCGGCCGTCGCTTTCCCGAGCCTCTATCATCACCCCCAAGAATCTAAAATAAACAATTATACTTAGATTGTTGTACCTAGGTTTTCGTCCCTAGGCTTTCTTTTTACAAGCGAGTTTGTATTGTGAATTAAAAGTCCGGTCCTCCGATAATTGTTCTGTTCTTTATATTTCATGGCAAACATAAGCTATCAATCATACTTCGATACTTATACTGGTCGACTTTGCCACTTTCATCAATGTCAAGCCGTGTTAATGTAGTCATTGGTGTGCCGATAGGCTTTACGTTGTCGAAGTCATACTTCTTCAGTAAATCCTTCGTGTACTTGGTTTGGTTGATGAATATTCCATGTGAGTGTTGTTTGATCTGAAGTCCTAGGAAGTAGTTTAGCTCTCCCATCACACTCATCTCAAACTTACTCTACATATACTTAGCAAATTTTTGACAAAGTTTTCATTAGTAGAACCAAAAATAATGTCCTCTACATAAATTTGCACAAGATACTATCATCTGAAGATTTGATAAATAAAATTGTATCAACTCTTCCTTTTGAAAATTTATTTTCAATTACGATGGCACTTAGGCGTTCATACCAAGCACGAGGTGCTTGTTTGGGTTCACATAGTGCTTTCCTAAGTTTGAAGATGTGATTAGGTTTTTAAAAATCTTCAAAACTAGGGCTATTTCACAAAAACTTCTTTCAAAAATTCGTTTAAAAATGCACTTTTCACGTCTATTTGAAAAAGTTTGAAATTAGAAAAATATACAAATGCACAAAACATGCGAATGGCTTCTAGTCTAGCAACAAGAGCATATATGTCATCATAATTAATCCCTTCTTCTTGATTATAACCTTGTGTCCCTAGACGTGCTTTGTTGCGCGGAACTTGTCCATCCTCACTCAATTTATTTTAGAATATCCATTTGGTACAAATTATTGATTGACCAATAGGTTCAAGAATAAGTTCTCAAACTTGGTTTTTCTCAAATTAATTAAGTTTCTCTTGCATGGCGTCAATCCAGAACTCATCACTAAAAGCATCTGCTACTGTCTTTGGTTCTACTTGAGAAATAAAAGCTACGTTTGCTGCTATATTAATACCTCTAGTAGAAGAACGCGTACCTACTCCTTTATATACATCACCTATTTCGAGTGTCTCTTGATGGTCTGGCATGAATTTCATTCTCTTAGGTAGACTTTCCAAATAACCCTCAATAGTAGTAGTATCTTCAGGTGTCTTGGATTTGTTCTGCACATCTTCATTATCACTGTCGCTAGATTTGTGATTATTGAGCTCATCAAAAGTAACGTTAATGGATTCTTCAACAATCATAGATCTCTTATTAAAAATTCTATATCTTTTACTCTTGGAAGCATATCCAAGAAATATTCCTACGTCTACCTTAGAGTTGAACTTACCCAAGTTGTCCTTGGCATTCATGATAAAACAACGATATCCAAAAACTTTAAAATATAAAATGTTTGGAATTCTTCCAAACCACAATTCATAAGGTATTTTCTTCGAGATAGGCCGACTTAACACCCTATTTAAAACATAATAGTTTGTACTAACAGCTTCTGTCCAAAAGTATTTTGGAAGATTATGCTGATTTAGCATGATTCTAGCCATCTCGCTTAGAGTAGGATTCCTCCGCTCCATAACACCATTCTGTTGGGAGTTCTAGGACAAGAAAACTCATGGTAATATCTATTATCATCACAATTTTTTTTTGAAATCGGCATTTACTAATTTGCCGCCATGATCACTTCAGATTCGAGTAATCATGAAGCCTTTTTTGTTTTGTACCTTTTTGCAAAACATCTTAAATTCAAAAATGGTATCATTTTTGTTTGATAAAAAGAAAAACCATGTGTAACGAGAGAAATCATCAACAATCAAAAAAATATAGAGTTTACCACCAAGACTAGCGACTCTACTAGGACCGAATAAATCTATGTATTAATTGCAGAGGTCTAGAAGTACTTACAACGTTTATGGATTTAAATGACGACCTAGTTGCTTTGTTTTTTTTATACATCACACATACCATATCTCTCTTGAATGTAATCTTTGGAAGTCCTTTTATCAGCTTTTTGGTGCATAGCCGTGAGATAGTGTCCAAATTTGCATGTCCTAGCCTCATCGTGTGCCATAGCCAGCTTTTATCTTGGTTGGCTACTAGGCACTTTTCTGCATTTAGTACTTTCTAAAAGAAAAACATAAATGTTGTCTTCCCTGATCCCATCATTTACGGGATTACCAGATGATATATCATATATAGAACATTTATCTTTCTCAAAATTGATACCATAACCATTATCTGCCAAACGACTTATGCACAATAGGTTATATTTTAATTCTGTAACTAGACAGACGTCTTTTATTACTGGATAGCGAGACATACCAACAGTCCCATTACCAATTATATCACCTTTTAAATTATTGTCGAAGGAGACGTATCTTTCTTTCTTCATCGATAGCGTAGCAAATAAAGATGCATCACCAGTCATGTGCCGCGAACATCCGCTATCGAGAATCCACTTTCTTCTAACATGAGAGGGTTGAGGGTCCACCTACAAAGCGAGTAGATAAATTCTTTGGTAACCATTTCTTCAAGGATCCTATATGATTAGTCTTAAGAATCCAAGCAAGTATGTTAGTGTCAACTGTAATGACCCGCTCCGCCCTAGCGGAACGCCGATTCAAACGGCAAGTACAACGACCCAAACGAATCATCAACCCGAAGAGTTGGCATCGACCTGATGAAGAATCGATGCAAGACTTACATTGGCCCATCGAAGATGAATCCAGACTTAGACTTTCAAAGGCGCACTCGGAGTATCGCTCGGCCGATGCGAACATCGCTAAGGTGGGTGGCTCCGATGAACCCGTCTTTGCTTAGCCTAGACACATAACAATACAGACACTATTGCTAGAATCGCTAGGCGATAACACCGTGCATGCTAAAAAATGACTCAACGCACCTAGCTAAGGGAATAATCCTATCTTGTATGCTTGTATAGAATATGGAAAAGAACATGGAAAATGTGAGGAACTCTCGCACCGCGCTCTACGCTCGTGCTAAGGCACAAGCTTACATTCAAGTTCCCCATGCGTTCAACAATGAAACAATGAATGGTTCACAACAATGAAATAGAAGACTATCGACATAGTCGTTCCGAGTAGAGTATAGCAACATTGGAAGACTTCGGGACCGATGGACCGCCAAGGCGACTCCCGTACGGGGAGTTGCGTAATGTATGAATGAATGAATCAACGAATGAATGAATAATATGTGAATGTATCAATGAACGAACGAACAAGTGAAAGAAAGAAAAGAAAGAATGAATAAAAGATAAGAAAGAATGGAATGGTTAGTGACAGTATGACGGGGACGTACATCGGGGCTCGCTACCAGCACTGCACGGACGTCGCCGCCAACCTTGTCGATAACGCATTATGGCTAAGGGTTAGCCTATGGCTCAGAGATAGCCGTTAAGTTGAAATGACAAGTCAATACAAAATGGTCGTAGACAATCCCAACGTATACGGGAGGTAAGAAGAATAAGGGATTCTGCGGCACGATCAAAGGGAGGATCGTGGCCGGTCTAGGCGGAATCATGGCTTACGGGCTGTTTGGGTGGGGGCTCGGACACTCAAGGAGACGTAAGGCCGGGTATTTCAAAAGACTCAAGGTGTACCAGCCATCTCGCTATGATAGGTGAGAATCCCAAAAAGGGGTATTTCAAAAGACTATCAAGGTGCACCAGCACGCTATGATAGGTAAGAATACCAGGTACTTCAAAAGACTATCAATATGCACCCGCACGCTATAATAGGTGAGATTACCAAAGGAGAATATATCCAAAATGGCTTGTGGTGCCAGCGACCGGTGCATATAGATTAAGTAGGCTTTGCTGGTGGCAATCCATGTGCAAGTCCTTGCATTGAAACAAAGTAGTCTAAGTTAACTAAATGAAGTACCTTCTGAACAGGCTTGAAATGTAACACACCAAAGGATAAGGAGTACTTCGTGAAATTGAGTTAGAAAACATGCCTACATCGCGCTAGGACCTGAGACAGGGACACGCCCTTGGCATTGAAAGTTTATATGAATTTTGACTAACTTGGTTTACTTTGGACAGGGAAGGCCGGACGGTAAGTATGGGTAAGTTGTGCATGTATTTTCATGCAACACATCGAAATCGGTAACATGAGATAGGTCATGAAATATGCCATAAAACTGATCCTAAGGCAAGATTAGAAAGACAATGAATGATAGACGGTGCACAAAAGTAAATAGAACGTGTTTGGTAATGATAGCATTGTGGACGAGCTAGCCTCCCCACCAGTGCATAACAATGTACTGATAACCCCACAGTTTGTTTGCAGGACGCAGGAGTCATCATCGGGTGCGGAGCTTCCCTCGAACGTGCTAAGACGAGGAGCCAACTCTGGAGCCTTGGAGCGTTGCAAGGAGCTGAAGCACCATATACAGGACATAATGTATCAGAACATCGCCATGAATCATTCTATGTTGTAAGCCACTTGGCACGCCTTTTATGTTTCAGAGAGAGAGCTTGAGCGATTTGTAATCTCGGCCTAGCGCCATATAAACTGCTTGGAAATCAATAAAGAGTTTGAATTCACTTCAACTTGTGTTCATTTACTTTCCGCTGCAAATGGGGACACTCTGTGCGACTCTGTGGCCTAGCTCGAATAGGCCGTTTCTGGAGATTAGCCTTGCACGCGCAACCTAGGCCCGTACGGCATCACGCCTTAGCGAGGACGATCGCTCCTGCGGGAGCGGGGCATGACAGATTGGTATCAGAGTACGGCTTTACGTCCTTGGACTTCATTTCGATTCTCTCAGTTTTGAAAGCTCATTTTGAAACAAAAGAAGTGTACGCTCTCTCTCGTTGTGCCTTGGGATGTTCCATACAATAAGTCTAATATTTTAAAAGCTCGTATGAGTACTCGGTTGGACGGGATTGATAGGCGAAGAAGGCCTTTGTGCCAAACCACGACGGACTTGAGTTGAGAGAAAACTAATGCTAAGAGTTAGCAAACGCAGTGCATGCTTGAATAACCTTATGCTGACAATAGCGAACGAGTACACAAGACCGAAGTATAGTTCGAACGGGATGGTTACGCACGCAGCCTTTTGGCTAAGTTGTGCGGAGTATCGTGCACCTAAACCTTCTGGTACGAACGAGTTTGCGAGCGAGATCGACTATCGCTCGGACGAGAATAAGTGAGACTTAGAACGTATGTTGATAGAGACGCTACTTGACCAATGCCAAAGTGAACACAAGAAGTGGTCCTTAGACTTTGAGGAACGGGCTAACGCGCAATTGAATATATCGATTGGGAATCGAATGACCTTTTGAGGAATTGTAGAATGACTTGATCCCGAGTGGTGTATGTGATAGCTTCGGAAAAGAATAAGAGCGAGTGTCGACGACTAGTCGAGTGGCTCGAACCCTAAGTGGTGTATGGACGACATAGAAATTGTTCGAGTGAGACTAAAGGATATACGGATAGAATAAGTATGTCGGCAAACGATGATATCGTGCAAGCCTTAGAATGAGCAACGCTTAGTTGGTCATGATTCGGGAGTCTCAAACGAGATATTGTTCAGACGAAATGTGAATGTGTAGTGCGAGTACAAAACAAGTTGAATAGAGAGTCGGAACGATGAAACGAATGGAGGTCTTGGTCGAGGAAATATAGAAGATCGTGCATGTGAATTTGAATTTAGTCGAATGGATTGAAACTTGAGTTAAGGTAAAATACCCATGGACGAGATCGAAGATAGCACGATCGAAGATAGCGTGCATGGAAAACGTTAGTTTGGAGATACGAGAATGACTAAGGATTTGGAATGGACGTTGCTCAATGAAGAGTTAGCACGAGATAATGCGAATTGAAGAATTAAGTTGCACGACTCAGAATTTGTTGCAAAAGGAAGATCGTCAGGTTATGTACATCATCGATGGTATTGAGGCGTATCAAAGATCGATGTACGATAACTCGGGGGTACTCTGATTCGATGAATGATGATCGTGTTAGAAGTTATTGTTATGAAGGATACTATGTTGGGGAAGTTTGATAGAGATAAATGTTTGGAATGAAGAAGGGAAGTGACTTGATTGTCGGTGATAACCACAATAACAATCTTGTCTTGCGCCAGCGCAACTCTAGCCTCGCACATGCGTAACGTCGGATTTGGGACCATCATTCCGCATGAGCGTTGGCTTGGTGATTCATGTCCAGCGGGAATGATCGAACTCAAAATACCTTGATATGGCAATTTTGATTGCTACGACTTGTGGTTTGAAGCGAAGGCAAATTTGTGGATTGATCGAACGTATAATAGACGGTAAAGTAAAGTCGAGGATTGAGTAGGCCCAATCCGCGTATCGAAAATGAGTAAGTCTGGATGCAATGCAAGAGTTACGTCCCGATGAGAACGATTATTCTGCGAAAATATTGACATGGTGATTCATGTCCGCCATGGATAATCAGACTTGCGTGAGATCGGGGCATGACATATTGCATGGCTAGACGACCTTGTGATCGACTACGTGAATTGGATATGTGAAATGTATCAAAACATACTTGAAGAGATAGACTACGATAATTGCTAGTACAGACGCACGATATTAACATATCGAGGATTTGGTTGAGGATAACCTATCGTAGGATGACTTTCCTAAACGAGCTCGGACTTGGAACGGAGAATGTGTTGATGTGAATAGGGTGAACGCAGCTTGATGTTTAGAAATTTGAGTGGAGCGAACTTTGGGTAGAAACTCCCATACGAACGAACAAAATGGTTTGACCATAGGATTTGGGGCGAGCGTCGTGCAACGACCTTGCAAGATAAGCCACGGACTTGATTTGTAACTATGACCTGGTGAGCTGACCTAGCGGATAGACGGACGACCCTATGCCGAGTGATTGAACCTGTTCAATTGACATTACAGTATCGTCTGGACGGACGATAGACTTTGGACAATAAGACTTAGAGTAGGACGGAAAACTGGGAGTGTACGTGAACGACAACGAGATTAGCCCCAAACGAAGTGAATGATAGGAATGGATGATGCACAAGTAATGTTGGGATAATGAATTGAATCATTGATAGGAAGACGTACTCGATGATATTGCAATACTTGGTCTTGAATCGGACTGAAATTACTTAGACATGGTCGACCCCGCTAAGAAGAAATCATTCTGATTTCGTGGACAAGAACGCTTGAGAAGCGAAACGGGTTATCTCGATGACCGAGATAAACGATAATGAGATGCACACGAGTTCGGTTTTAAATCGAAGTTAGCAAAACGATCGGCAAATCAAAACTATCACGAGTACCTTGTCCGACTTCGCTAATCGCTAAGCTTGGTTGAAATATACGTATTCGGCGGACGTCTTGAATATGTGCACGATCCAAACTCAGCGATATGATGAACTCGAATGCAGCTGCAAGTGGGTGTTGCGATGCGCATGAACGAATGAGTGAGTTTGCCTCAGCCTACGACCCTCATATTTGATGAATTTCAACGCACCTCGTGCGACCAATTCAGTCCCATGATATGACGAAATAGCAACCAAGTCAAAGAAACACGACAATTGAATAAGTACCATCAAGTCTAAAATGAATGGACAGTCATTCAATAAAATTTACCGAATACATGCGACATAAAACTTGGAAGGATAACCGAGCATGGTTCGATGCCATCGAACGATAGAGCCGTTCGATAGAATTGTCTAAGAAACACGACGACACGAGTTAAGGAATGGTAGGATGACCTGCACTCAGGAAGTCTCGAGGACGAGACTTGTTTTGAGTGGTTTTATGTAATGACCCGCTCCGCCCTAGCGGAACGCCGATTCAAACGGCAAGTGCAACGACTCAAACGAGTCGTCGACCCAAAGAGTTGGCATCGACCTGATGAAGAATTGATGCAAGACTTACATTGGCCCATCAAAAGATGAATCCAGACTTAGACTTTCAAAGGCGCGCTCGAAGTATCGCTCGGCCGATGCGAACATCGCTAAGGTGGGTGGCTCCGATGAACCCGTCTTTTCTTAGCCTAGATACATAACAATACAGACACTATTGCTAGAATCGCTAGGCGATAACACCACGCATGCTAATAAATGACTCAACGCACCTAGCTAAGGGAATAATCCCATCTTGTATTCTTGTATAGAATATGGAAAATAACATGGAAAATGTGAGGAACTCTCGCACTGCGCTCTACGCTCGTGCTAAGGCACAAGCTTACATTCAACTTCCCTATGCGTTCAACAATGAAACAATGAATGGTTCACAACAATAAACGGAGGACTATCGACATAGTCGTTCTGAGTAGAGTATAGCAACATTGGAAGACTTCGGGACCGATGGGCCGCCAAGGTGACTCCCGTACGGGGAGTTGCGTAATGTATGAATGAATAAATCAACGAATAAATGAATGAATATGAGAATAAATGAATATGTGAATGAATCAATGAACGAACGAACAAGTGAAAGAAAGAAAAGAAAGAATGAATAAAAGATAAGAAAGAATGGAATGGTTAGCGACAGTATGACGGGGACGTGCATCGGGGCTCGTTATCCATGCTGCACGGACGCCGCCGCCAACCTGGTCGATAACGCATTATGGCTAAGGTTAGCGTATGGCTCAGAGATAGCCGTTAAGTTGAAATGACAAGTCAATACGAAATGGTCGTGAACAATCCTAATGTATACGGAAGGTAAGAAGAATAAGGGATTCCGCGGCACGATCAAAGGGAGGATGGCCGGCCTAGGCGGAATCATGGCTTACGGGCTGTTTGGGTGGGGGCTCGGACACTCAAGGAGACGTAAGGCCGGGTATTTCAAACGACTATCAAGGTGTACCAGCCATCACGCTATGATAGGTGAGAATCCCAAAAAGGGGTATTTCAAAAGACTATCAAGGTGCACCAGCATGCTATGAAAGGTGAGAATACTAGGTACTTCAAAAGACTATCAAGGTGCACCCGCATGCTATGATAGGTGAGATTACCAATGGAGAATATGTCCAAAATGGCTTGTGGTGCCATTGACCGGTGCATATAGATTAAGTGGGCTTTGCTGGTGGTAATCCACGTACAAGTCCTTGCATTGAAACAAAGTAGTCTAAGTTAACTAAATGAAGTACCTTCTGAACAGGCTTGAAATGTAACACACCAAAGGATAAGGAGTACTTCGTGAAATTGAGTTAGAAAACGCGCCTACGTCGTGCTAGGACCTGAGGCAGGGACACGCCCTTGGCATTGAAAGTTTATATGAATTGTTGACTAACTTGGTTTACTTTGGACAGAGAAGGCCGGACGGTAAGTATGGGTAAGTCGTGCATGTATTTCCATGCAACACATCAAAATCGGTAACACGAGATAGGTCATGAAATATGCCATGAAACTGATCTAAGGCAAGATTAGAAAGACAATGAATGATAGATGGTGCACAAAAGTAAATAGAACGTGTTTGGTAATGATAGCATTGTGGGCGAGCTAGCCTCCCCACCAGTGCATAACAATGTACTGATAAATCCACAGTTTGCTTGTAGGACGCATGAGTCATCATCGGGTACGGAGCTTCCCTCGAAAGTGCTAAGGCGCGGAGCCAACTCTGGAGCCTTGGAGCGTTGCAAGGAGCTGAAGCACCATATATATGACATAATGTATCAGAACATCACCATGAATTATTCCATGTTGTAAGCCACTTGGCACGCCTTTTATGTTTCAGAGAGAGAGAGAGAAAGAGCTTGAGCGATTTGTAATCTCGGCCTAGCGCCGCTTGTAAACTTCTTGGAAATCAATAAAGAGTTTGAATTCACTTCAACTTGTGTTCATTTACTTTCCGCTGCAAATGGGGACACTCTGTGCAACTCTGTGGCCTAGCTCGAATCGGCCGTTTTTGGAGGTTAGCCTTGCACGGGCGCAACCTAGGCCCGTGCGGCATCACGCCTTAGCGAGGACGATCGCTCCTGCAGGAGCAGGCGTGACATCAACAAGCTTCTAACTCTACAATATTGTGATATGTGCCCATAAGTACGATAATATGTACATGTGAGTTTCGAAAAAGTGCTCTTTGTTTCTGTATTGACATTATTTTGTCTTCCTTAGAAACCTGTAAGTGAAAGCATGATTGTGAATGACGTATTGCTTACGTGCTTTCTTTGGTTTAGTCCTCTGAGATGTATGCTTGGTATTAGGACTAACCTTAGGCTGTATAACAGGGATGGCCTGTTTGCCTAACTTGATCTCTAACATTTTAGAGATCGTACAAGGCTCCTCATATTTGGTAGTCATGTCTATGAGTCTTTGCTCAGTGACTAAGTGTCTCTTCTTCTTTATGTCATAAAGTTCTTGCACTTTGACACAGTCTCTTTCTTTCTTTTCAATAGTGAGGATAGCCTCATGATAGTCTTTCTTAAGCTTGGCTCTCTCTTCCGTGTTACCGGTAGTAGACATCTCTTTAATATCTTCAATGAGATTAGACGGTCTAGCTATTTCGGTTGTGTGTGCCTTAATCTCTTTACGAGATTGCTTGTACTTGTTCAACACGTTTCTGTGTTCTTCAAGTAGTTCGCTAAAGGAAGTTTCAAGCTAATCGAAAGTAAATTCATCGTACAGAGGGTTTGAAGAAACCTTATCGAAAGCCATCAGACAGATATTTGCAGTGTTGCTGCGTCTGTCCTCCTCATCTAACTCACTGGCCTCACTTTTGTGCCAGATGCTTGTTAGCATACTTCCGACCTATTGTAGTTTCTGCTCGATCTTGATCGGTCATATGGACTACTTTTCTTTGACAGTGGACAATCCTTCTTTATGTGCCCTGTCTTCTTACATCTGAAGCAGATTGTCTCTTTTTCGTTGCTTTCTTGGATGTCTTTCTTCCTTCGGTTTGATCTCTCAAACTTCAGGAATTTTCTGAAATTCTTGACCATTAGGGCCTATTCTTCACCATCAGATGATTCTTCGTCAGAGTCATTGCATGAGATTCTTCGGCTTGTGCTTTGAAGGCTATTGATTTCTCCTTGGGAGTAGCTTCTTCAAATTCTTATAAGTCCAATTCATGGGTCATGAGCTTGCCCATCAATATCTCCAAAAGTCATCGTGGTGAGGTCGTTTCCTTCTATGATTGCAGTGGCCTTCGGGTTCCTATTCTTGGTTAGAGCCCGTAGAACCTTCCTAATCTTCTCGTGATTGTTGTAATCCTTATCAAGAGACTGTAAATGATTAGTAATATCAAGAAAATGAGTAAACATCTGTGTAATTGACTCACTGGGTTTTATCTTAAAGGATTCATACTCATGTGTCAGTCTACTGATTTTAGATTCCTTTACTTTAGAAGTTTCTTCATGAATTACCTCAAGAAGTCTCTAAATTTTATTAGACGTGGTACATGTAGATACACGATTAAACTCGATTTTGTCAATTGCAGAGAATAGTGCATTGATGGTTCGAACATCTATACTAGCTTGTGTCTTCTTATGCTCTGTGTATTTGTCATGTGGTTTGACTACTAACTCACCATCAACTAGTATTCTAGATGGTTTCTTGTAACCATCTATGACTATCGCCAAAGATCAAAATCGAGTAACTTAAGAAATAAACTCATTCGTTTTTCCAATATGTGTAGTTTGTTCCATCGAATAGTGAGAGTCTATTTGTGGATTGTCCTTCACCGTTGAATGTAGATTTAACGGCTGTCATAGATATCTACTCTCTAGAGTGGTTATGTATATATAATCCGCTCTGATACCAATTGAAGGGTCGTTGAGCACTCGTGGGGGGTGAATAGAGTGTGTGCATGTGCAGCAAAAATAATCACCACTTAAAAATAAGGATCTATAAACTATGGCAAATAAGAGAAAGTAAATAAATGTAGTAAAGTAGGAGATCAGATAATCAAACTCAATGAACACAACGATGTATACTGGTCTCCATCTGAGAGGACTACTCTAGTCTCGAGTACTCTTACTCGATGTCAATCTACTATCCACAAGCTAAATGAGAGCTTGAAGTATCTTACAACACCGTGCCTTGGTAACGAGCGCACGATCGACTCCAACAAACTGATTTCGAAAACTGGAATATTTTCTGAATTGTAACCTCTGACACAACTCCTCTGAACCAAAACATTTGATCAAACAGAACTGTACTGGCTTTGGCTAAGAGTGGTATAGACTAAATTTGAAAGCTTTAGAACATTGAAAAACACTTTAGAAAGATAGAGAAGAGAGAGTGAATGAGTGATTTAGAAGTTTGAAAATCCTTCTCTATTTATAGTGTTTTTTCTGACCGAACTGGGCAGAGTTCAGGCAGAGTTCGGATGCATGAATCTCGCAAACGAATGTTGGATGCAGATTTGATGGAAACTAACTTTCAAAATAGTTCGACCGAACTCGATCAGAGTTCGTCCAGAGTTCTGTTAAGCCAGATCTAAAAAAGAATGGGCCAAATTTACATAGGTTTTGGGCTTTTAGGAACTGTGGACTTTTGGATTTAGATATGTAGGCTTATTTGGATATATGGACTAGAATAACCTAAGCCAGTATCAATCCCGTACGACCTCATAACATATTTCCTAGACTCAATAGAATTAAAAATACAGAATAAAATATTAAATGACTTAATCTTGATTCTAATGCAATTGCTTCTGGATGACGATATGATGTACTGTATTGTAGTAGGATGTAGACGTTGTACGACGTTGATGTTCTTCTTTATCTGATACTTGCAACCTGTAGCAGTTCGTATGTTTTGTGTATTGACCAAAGTTGTCGTTAATTATCAAAATCAGGTGTGACCATTTAGCAATTGGGCCAACATATGGTTCCCTTGACTGCCATAGAGGCAGTATTGTATTTAGACCGCCAAATGAGCCAGAATTCGAGTTCGTTAGAGGTTCGAAAGAAAGAAGTGGCTCACCTACATTAGTAACTCACATGGAGATGGAAGAAATCTCTTATCATCCTATCATCGAGTTTCATATGTATTTTCAGAGGAGTTTCCAGGATTTCACCCGACCGGGACATTGAGTTCTCTATGGAGCTCATTCCAGGAGCCAAATCTATCTCTTTTCGTGTGTACCGGTTAGGACCCAAAGAGTTAGTGGCAATGAAGACCCAGATAGATGAATTGCTAAGAAGGGCTGCGTCCGTGCTTAGTGCGTCACCATGGGGAGCTCCCACCTTGTTTGTGCCAAAGAAGACATGACAATGCATATGTGCATTGATTTCAGAGCTTTGAACGCAGTGACAGTCAATAACAAGTACTTTTTGCTGTGCATCAATGATTTATTCGATCTGTTGACTAGAGCTAAGGTGTTTTCGAAAATTGACTTATGATCTAGTTATCATCAGCTGAAGGTTCGGAAGGAAGATATCTCAAAGACTGCATTCAGATCGATATAGACACTACGAGTTTTTGGTCATGCAATTTGGTTTGAATAATGCTCAGATGTCTTCATGAATCTCATGAATAAAATTTTCCATCAGTACTTGGACCAATTCGTGGTTGTCTTTATAGACGATATCTTGATATACTCAAAGATCCACGAAGAGCATGAGCAGCATTTGTCACGACCCGCTCTCGGTTTTCGAGATACGAGTGGGTGCGCAAGTCCAGCCTACGCCGCAGTGTCGTGGTAGAACGCTGTCTAGCCCATAATAAACAAATGCTCATAAAATAATATCTTTATTTGCTCATTCGCAACAACTAAATCATTTATAATATTCCATCATTATCTTTGAAGAAAATACAATATCTTACAAAAATTGAAAACGACTATTAACACATCTAACTAGTCTTCTAGGGTTGACCTCATCAAATACCCATGTCTTCCCCATCGGTCCAATGCAAAGAATAGCCACGACTAATGTGAACAATGGTTTCCAATTAGGAATAGAACGAGTACATTTCTAACAACAATTTCAATAATTGAAAAATCTATAAATAGTAAATAGTAGTAAAATACACGATGAACAGATAAACATAGAATTATGGAATGGAATATAGAGTAAAAGCAACTGAACATGAAAATAATGACAAGTGAGAACAGTAATAGAGCTGATAAGACATGCAACCAGCAATGTATAAAGTAGAACCAAAAAACTGTACCTATCTAGTGTTTGAAATACCACTTTCGACATGTAAATGACCAGGGGTAAGATCTGGCCTACCGCACGTGTCGTGTGTGGCTATTATTCTTTACGAAAGACCATGGGATGGAAAGGGTAGTTCATATGTCCACTAAGTATTTCCCCGTCCGACTAGTACTAATGGATCCAAACAGGTCATGAACAACAGTAATCAAGTAAATACATTAGTTAAGAACATGGTAATCACAAAATATGTCACATGTATGGAATCCATAATACTAATCCCGTGTAACAATCGTGTCGAAAATCAAACATAAAATCAATGTAAAAACAATACTAAATACATGAATCATAGAAGTTATCAAGTATAAAAACTATTAGAGAATGTACTCGCCTAGGTCCTTTACTGGTGAAACCGATAATCACATTGGGTTCAGAATGGTCCAGCTAGCTAGGATTGATATGTTGGAATTCGAAATCGTAAGAAAATGGGAAACACAATTAGTCACAGTCAATGACTTAAACTCAAAATAATTTACGTAAATAAATATATATACTATTTTAGAAAATAATTATAACCTTTAAACTAAATTTTTATTATTCAAAATATTATAATAAATACTTGAAATATAGAAAGTCATGTTTTTATGTCAAAACTATAGTTTTTTAGGTAAATACAACGAAAATATTATAGGTCAAAACAAGATTTTAAAATACCATAAAATATTATGATAACATATTTATAGGCTTCTAGACCCTATTTAAATATATAGGATTAAAGCACAGAATTAATTCTCATTATATACTTGTTTAACAAAATATAAATAATACTACCTGGTTTTAATGATATAAAGAAAGTAATAGTAAAAGTATATACTCAACCTTATTATAGAATAATATATATATATATTATATATATATATATATATATATATATATCTATATATATATATATATATATATGTACTTACTGTCTGTTCCTATATGTTAATAATAAATAGTAACAAAGTACTGACCTCCTCAATTTACAAAGAGAGTACCATATAATACAAACTTTACCCTCTGTTTTTAGGAAGAGGAGAAAGTTAAGTACAGTAGAAACTCTATAAAATAATACACTTGGGACCACCAAAATTTATTAATTAAAAAGTTATTAATTAATCGATAAATTAATAATTATTAATTTATATATTAATTAATATTTTATTAATTAAAAGAGTTGGGTTATCGCAATGCAATGGATGTCGAAGATGTTCTGACTCACCCAGAAGAAAATGTAGTTGCACAGTTGTTGACTGATGAAGAAATTATTGAAAGCGTTATTGAAATTAATAAAGATGATATCGATGAAGAAGATGATGAAAGTTCTACAATGGAGCCCCCTTCGCGAAACGAAGCTATTAAAGCGGCAATCACATTGAACAATTTCTTGTTGAGCTATGAGAAAACAACACCAGAAGTTCTTACCATGCTAAGGAAAATTAGAGACGAGATTCAAGGGGAAATTGATTTCAACAAAAACAAAAGACAATTGAGTCATTTTTCAAGAAACCTTTATAAATCATTCATGTAATATGCTATATAAGGAATTATTAATTTATATTTTATATGGGGTCTGAAGAAATTATCAAAAATGTATTATCTTATAATTTTAGCGAATTATTAATTTAGTACCCTATCCCCGAGTCGGGACCGGCCAAAATATTATCTTAGAGTTTATTAAATAATCGAGTATTAATTTATAGAGTTTCTACTGTACCTCTTTATTTTGGGAAGTGAGAAAACTCAGAAAGGAATTGAGCGAAAGGCGAAGGAAGATGGGGAAGCAGTACCGGAGCGGAGCGGTCGTACAGAGGAACGAGATCACCAGCTTGGGCGGCACGAAATGTGTATCGCCACACGGAGCTGGCTGGTCGCTGGCGCTGAATCGCTGGGCGGCCTGGCTCGAGGCGGTGATAGCGGAGAGCTCACCGTGCACGGAATGATCAGAGTCGAGGCTCGAGGAGTCACTGACCGAGATCGCAGGGTCGACGGTACTTGCTCACAGGCGCTGGATCAAGCACCAGATCTGGTCGACTGATGTCAGAGGCGGTGACGTTGCTGCTCGAGTGGTTGTGGTCGAGGGAATGGGGGTCGCGGGCGGCAGGTAAGTCCTTGTGGTTTGATGGTTCTGGTTCTGTGGGGTGTTAATTAGAGATGAAAGGTTTTGTTTATTTTTGTTTTGGTGTGGTGCTACCTTTTGGTGGCGACGACAGTTTTGGGTGATGGCGGTGATGTGCCGGTAGGTGGTTTGGTGTCGAGATGGCCGGGTTTGTGGCGTTGGTTGGATTATGGCGAGATGGAGGTGCAAGGAAGATAGGCACAGGGCTCTGAAAAGGGGTAGCCTAGGAGATGGCTGGGGGAGATGCTGCCATGAGGTGGTGAGGATCGAAGTTTGGGGATTGGCCAAGGGTCGTGGCCGAATCGTGGGGAGTGTGGCGGATGGTGTGGTCGCTACTGAACGACGAGGGACAGGGAGGCGACACCGCGCTGGACAGGTAGAGGTTGGCCACGGTGATACGATTATTGTACCGAGAAGGTCTTAGGTTTAGGGTTTAGTTTGGGAATTGATTGTATCGTCCGTGTCGGCTTGGTGACACGGACATAGGGATTTAGTCGGGTGTCCAGTGTATCGGGCACAGTAACGGTGAATGTAATGTAATAGAAAATAAGGAAGATAATGGAATGACATGGACACAGACATGATGCACGATGGCTATGGTGGATGATGGTTTGTGCTATATGAAGAAATTAGGGAAAGACCTTCTTATATTGAGTTGAACTCCTAATCCGATAAGGCGTCGGATTTCTAGTAGATAAAACCTCCCTTTAATTTAAATCGAATAAATATTTAAAACAACTTTAATCATAATCCAAGTAGATATTAATATTAATTTAAATTAATATAAATTTGAAATATTTCAATCTAATTGAAATCTATTAGTAGATAGGAATACCATTTAAATTAACATCGTTCAAATCATAAAATAAGTATGCGACATTAGAATAATAATTAATGTTATCAAACAATTTAAATTGTACAAATTTAAATAAATCAAATAATTGATTATCAAAAAATATTAATATAAATTCGATATTTATCAAACAATTTAAATCCTATATTGAAATTTAAATCAAATAATTATACTACAATAATTTAAATAATATTTTATCTAAATTCAAATAAATCATCCATTAGTAATAACGTTTTATCAAAACATTTAAAATATATTTTTATAATCTAAAACTTAATTTAAAAAATACTTTTAAATTTTTTTTATTGTTTCCAAATAATTATGATTTTCAAATCCATTTTGAAACAATTATTTAATAAAATCCAAATAGTAAACAACTCTTTCATAATTCCATTAATATAATTTAATAAAATATTTTTATTAGAACAAAATTAGCACTTCCCAAAATATTTTTAAAACTAGTTTTTGGTAAAATCATTCGTAACCTATCAGTCACAAAGTGTCTCGACAAAAATTACCTTTAAACACAATAATTAAAATAAAAAATAAAAAAAATTCGAGAAGACAAAAGGCATTTCGAAACAAGTAAAGGTCTCCAATTCTGGGATAACCATGAAACCATGGAAGAATGTAGTGCCCCGCTCTGCGAAGGCACTAGGTAAACAGACAGATCAGATTGCTGACTCTGTAACAGAAGATGATTGATCTATGTGAGTGGACAAAGACTCATTTTATGATTCGCTTGCGCCTAATAGAATCTGAGTTTTTGAATGAATGTTATTGCAAATAACAAGATGGAAATCATTGAGTATGCTTATAAGAGAATCCACACGCTGCCATGCTAAGAACAAAAAAGAGATAACCTGTATGCTAAAGAATTGTTGCCTGCTAATAAGAATGATATGATGCATGTATGCTAAAAGAAAGATTGTTGCCTGGTGAAAAGAAATGAACTTTTGCTATGTTAAATTAAATGATGATGCCTTGCTAATATAGATATTTGTTCTGAATATGACTCATTGTCATGCTTGATAAGAAAAGAGAGAAGCTGTTGGCTATGTGATCCGAAAAGAAGAAAGGCACGAAATGAACATGTCGTACATCTGTTAAGGCACAAAATGACGTGTCGTATATCTGCTAAGGCACGAAATGAACATGTCACATCTGGAAGATCTTTTCAAAGTCTGTTTCATCTGATAGAAATGCTAGAGCATGCATTGGTCTCGGACAATTTGTGCACAAGTATCATCTCTCGTGGATTCATAGGGTGCCTCGAACCACTCGGCTAGGAGATTAGGGCACCATGAGGTGAAAGACCTCGCGATCAGGGGGTGTTGAGACCTTATCGACGAGCTGAACCAAAGAGTCATAGCGGCTAACATGGGAATACCATAGACCATCATATAGATAAGTGTTGATTGGTGCAGAGCTAAACCGGAGAGTCACAAGTATCGTCTCTCAGTGAACTCTTGGGCGCCTCGACCACCCGGCCTAGGAGAGATTAGGGCACCCTGAGGTAAAAGAGACCTCGCGATCAGGGGTGTTGAGTCCTTAGCGACGAGCTGAACCAAAGAGTCGTAATGGCTAATCATGGGAATACCTATAGACCATCATATAGATAAGTGTTGATTGGTGCAGAGCTGAATCGGAGAGTCACAGTTGCCAATCAAGTCTGCATGTGTTAAGAATATTTTGCTAAGAGCTAACGATGCAGAGACGAACAAGGAGAAATGTTGGTTATGTTTATTTATTCTAATCCTTGTCTTGTGCAGGATGAACCGTCGGCTATGGTAAGATCACTGAATAAGTGATGTTGCTAATGCTTATGTTTCCATAATAAAATGCTTCTATGAGTAATCTAATGCGAGAAATGTTATTGTTCCAGAGTTGCTAAGATGTTTTGCCGCTTAGAATGCTACTAAAGTTTCTAAAATTTGCTTGAATAAGAGAAATGATTGTGGCTCATGAAACATACTGCGCACTTTACAAGAAAGAATAGTCCCTTGATGCTTGAACTGAAATGAAATGAACTGTGGCTTTTCAAAGTATTTTCAAAAGATGTAATCTGACTATGAATATGTATGAAATGAACATAGGTAAAAGTAGCAAGATCATATCACAAGAAATATTTTCTCACTAATGAATAGTGAT
>JANAVB010034615.1:16838266-16923796 GCA_029216955.1 Iris pallida | reverse complement strand
CCTTTCAGTATACACAGAAAATATAAGTCCTATAAGTCTTATGTGCATCATTAGGTTTAAAGTTACACTCTTTCTAGCTCTATTCTGTCATTTCAGTTAACTGTGATTTGGAGGGGGAATTTGCAGATAGATCGAGTGGATTATGTCTTCAAATATGCTTTCAAGCTATCGAAGGTAGTTGTTACATTGTTTAATTTTTTTGTTTGTTTTGATATGTTTAATATATAGATTACTGGATTTTTTTTAATGTTCTTAGGATGCAAATTCTGTTTTGACTGCTATCAAATATTATCAGTTTGTAATTATTCTCTTCTATTTTTTTCTAGATAATATTTATATTTTTGTGTATTTCTGCATGTGTAATCGATGTCCCTTGAGTGGGATCATTGGGGTTAGTCAATAACTGCTTGGCAATATGTTCTCCAAGTGCATTTTATTATCAGAAACACAAAACACTTGTTTGAGATAATAATGCACTTGTAGCACTTAATTTTATTGGGTCGAGAGGTATCCATAACGTTGAGATGATTGTCTACTTGTTTTGCGAAGATCAAGAGTCAAGCCTCATCTTGTTGAAGATTAGAAATGGAACCTTAAGTTTCAATGTATGAAGTTGGATGGTTTATGGATTGCCAGGTTTATTAACATCTTGACATCCTTTTCTTTAGACATGTTTATGTGCTAATATAATTTGCCTTGTCTTCTTAAGTCACATTATGTTTCTTTAGACATATTTTGTGTGCAATATAATTTTATTATGTAGTAGCTGTTGTATTTATCTTTAAACTATGACTATTTGCATGTATTACTGCTCACTTATTGTTGAACTTTTTGAGTTGTCTCTTTCTGTTCTCCTAGTATGATGAAGGTTTCTCGTACTCTTGGTATGGACTGATTTTTTTCCTAATGTTCCATGTATCGGTGCGCTCCATAGTACTTTTGATTTCCACTGCCATTGATCTGTAGGTTATGTACTATCATGCTCCCAATTCCTCCATCTTGCCAACTCTCTGGAAAGCAACCTCTAATATGGTGCACATGATTAAAGGGCATACTTCTATATATATACTTACTAATGAGCTATGAGGTTATAGATTGGCTGGCCAAAGGTGATAACTACATTATTTCTATCATGCAAGTTGAAACACTATGCCGAGTGGCTATTTGTATATTTTTATTACATAGTTTCATGCCTACTTCTGACTTGTTTGATGTTTCTACTCTAGTAATGTTTTTCACTTTTAGAGACTATCCATCCCGTAAATACATTAAACTGTTGTGTAAAAAAGAAAGTAACTCCAGTTTTAGGAAATTTAGTTTGATAATACTTTAGATAATAAGTAATATGTATAAAAAGTAAAATCATCGACCTCTAATGCAAGATTATGGTAATATTTCCAAATTATATAGGTTGTTATGTAACTAGAGATTTACATAGACTAATAATGTAATAAATATATGGATGTTAGGGTGAGGTTTGTCCTGATTAATCAAGTTATATAGGTTGTTATGTAGCAAACCAACTAAGTTCCTTTGTGTACTTATATTAGCCATCTCAGCTGCTACCACATTGCCGATCAAGAGGGAGATCAAGAGGGAGAACTTGATTAGGAGAGATCAAGAGGGAGAACTTGAGTTTTGTATGCTTAGCTCCGCATAAGCATGGAGCTTTTGGGCTTTTTACTTCTCAAAGCTAGCCTTCAAGGCTATTTATAGCATGTATTTCGTTAGATGGTTGAAATGAGCATTTGACTCTCACGGCTCCATCTGGTTCTTGTATGTCCACATATAAACTTTTTTAAGTGCCAACACCGCACCCAATGATGAGCAAAGTGGTGTAAGAGTAGCCCATCTTTATGCCCATTATTTTTTTAGTTTGATATTTAGCTTTTAGATGTTGGAAACAAAACCATCACATGTGAATATGGTCTTAATCTATAGGTAGATATTAGAGTTGCTTTGACTCTTCTGAACCCCATCAGTAGCGATATGCGCATCCCAACAGTCAGTTTCTTCGTATGAAAGGGAAGATCTACATTTTGGGAGGGTAATTGCTCCCAATATGCAGAAGAATCATGGAAATAAACACGCATATCGTCAAGAATAATATCAATAAGAAACACATTATAGATGTGTAAATGCTCAGGAAGATTCGTTGTTTCATTTCTGAAAGGAGATTTCACATTTGCATAGTTCACAATTCTGGGTTTCCTCTTGGAGTTGAAGGTCGAGAGATGTATACGATCTCTGCAACTCGAGACCTCCGCTAATGAGTGAGCCTTCAAGACAACTGAGGTAACCTGAACTAGGAATAGTCACAAATGGAAAATGATCCATAGTGCCTGCAGTAATAGCTGATTCAGTTTCGTAGATGTTACAGCAGATGATTTTGACTTCATATCACCAGTTCCTTTCGTACATTCAGCTTTTCTATTTGCTTGAAAGGAGGTTCCACTATAATCAGATGAACGAAAATGATTTCTAAGTTTGCAAAAGAAGCTTTGTATTAACCCAAAATTCTAGGATATATATGAAGATCAAGATTACTTATGGACACACTGGATTCATGGTGAACTATAGAGCCTTGTCTGCGAGCATGATAATCCAACTTTAAACAACTTTCAACTGAACTTTCCTGTGTAATGCCTGGTGAACTGGGAGCAACATACAGAACATCTAGGAGAAGAACTATAAGAACCATTTCTTGTGAGACATAATATACAACTTTGAGATTCATCTTTCATGTTGAGTGCTTCGACTTTTAAGAGCTTGACAATGAAAGAAAATTGTGGGTATTCTTTCACGGCATACCTGCATTCAACAATAAATGAATTCTGATAGGAAGTACTAATCCAAGCAATGTAATAACCACATGATGAATCTGGTCAGGTAACTAACCAAACATCTATATTCGTTAAGGTAAATGAGACAACTGAAGAGTTAGACTCCTCTTCTGCATAGTCAACATGAAAGCACAGCTGATATAGCTTAATAGATACAGAAAACTGTAAGCAGTACAAATCTTCAGGTTTACTAATCTCATCGAAAAGAGTCCCTGTCACGGCTTCCATTTTGCATGGGAGCAAGTTATTATGAGCTCCAGCCAATGCATAAAAAATTGTTGGAGAGAGAAGTGCACGATAACAAATGGCAAACCACAATCAACCTAAAAGGGAAAAGAGAGATTATTATAATAACAGTACTTCCTAGAGTGAGTGGATGCAATCAGCTTGGCAAAAAAAAGTAATAGATCATGATCAATAGTTAAGTAGTCTAGCTTTGCATTGTCTTGACACAAGGTCACTTTCAAGCAGAAGCCTTTTACCTGTGCTGCATAATGTGACCGAGTGGACATTTTCAAGAAAAAAGTCGATAATTTGTCTACTACGCATTTTTCTCAAATCAACTAAATATGGAATGATCAGTTGCATCCTGTGAAGATCATGATCAATAGATTGGTATTTTACTTGTATCATCACCATTGTGAAACTAATATTCAAGCCTAGTTAACAAAATCGATCACTTTGAAAGCATTATGTAAGAACAAATGAACAATTAACACTTGATGTATCAGAATACTTTGGATGTTACAGTATTACAACATTACTAACAACATAAGCTTCAAGGCAAGGGCTTTGCACCATTACGACTGTTCCCAAGGCATAACACATGAAATAAAACATGTCCATCAACCAAAATGCAGGATGAGATGTCAAAAAGGATGGTCCACGCTGTTCATATTGACCTTCTCCTAGAATACTAAAGATTATATATTCAGGGGGTATTTGCCTAAAAGCATTTCCACAATAAGATGTTTGTATTTTGGGAATGCAAAAAACAATAAGCATAATTGTCATTTGGCCCAAGGCAGTAAGTGGATGCACAATCAGTAGCAAGATTCCAGCAAAAATATATGATATATCGACTATCAAGTCGCAAGAAGAACAAATATTAGTTATATTGAGCCAATAATTTTTTCTATTAAGACATAAATTAATTAATTATTGATAAGATTTAAGATGATATGGTTCCTTTAGCCCTTTCAATCATAAATGTCGTCTAGGAGTTTACTCCACTTCAGTTGGTCGAAAATTAATTTTAGTGCTTGTAGGATATATATTAGAAAAATGTCCAATAATTAGATAGGCAAGTGTAGGATTGATATCGGTTGATCAAAATTTTTTTAATTAAAAAAAGAAACTTGGGTTTGACAGAAAGAAAAGAAGCAAAGAGAGAGGTTGATACTGTGGAACCTGAACCAGACCAAGCACTCAGGAAAGAAACTGGTTAAAGATGGAGCCTAGTGTGTTTTCTTTTGGTTGAGATTAGTATATCAGGTCCTATTTGGGTCTTTCTGTTAAACAACTTCAGTTTTCCTTGTGTTATGTTTTAAGTTTTCAAGCTTATATGAAGGCGGGACTGGTTATCCATATATCCCCTATTGATCTTTGTAGAAAAAAGAAGAAAAGTGCACCATATTGATGAAATACCATATTCGACAACCTTCAAAGAGAAATAGTTTGTAACAAAGAAAAATAGTGAAATGATAAAACAAGAGCTCTTCATGAATAATGAAAATGTTCAGAATCACTCTTAAAACACCAAGGTCGCCTTAGTCCATACCAAGAAAAGGAGGGAAAGAGAAAGCATCCCACTTCTCCAACTTAGCAAGAGCGATGTAGGAAAACAGTAGCATATCATTCAGATGGACAAAAGAACTCTAAGCTGATTTATACAAGAATTGTTTAAAATGATTAATGTAGAGTCTAGAAGGAACATGATTTGGATATCATTTTTAAGTTGATGAAAGTCGAACTTGTATGCCTAACAACTCCTTTGGCTTACTTTGGGGATTGTTTTTGTTCTTTTGCATTGATTTTGGTAGCTAGTATGCTGAAAAGTATTTCAAGCACTAAAAGTGCTGAGCTGCTGCTTCAAGGGATAGGATGGGAGCTATTTGGGCATTGCCTCTTCTACAGGTAGCTTATATTAAATGTTGTGTGTGTGTGGATAGTGTAGCAGAACTTGGTAACCTAAGTAGGAATAGTGTAGCAAAACTTGGTAATGCAGCATGTTGATCACTCTGTTGGGGTTTTAATAATTTGTTTGTTACAAGGGCTTCTCCCTTATGAAACATATGAGCGCCTTCAGGCTTGAGAAGCCCTTCTGCATCCTTCCTTTACCAGGAGGGATGCTAGAAGATAGCATCATCCCATGTAACTTCAATATTGAAGAGTATGTCTGGTAGGCTATACCAATGGATAAATAAACTTGCTGATTTCTAGTAGCTTTCATTCGATTGGTTCAAGCAATTTCAGCATTATTGTTGTACTTAAAACCTTGGACCAAACATGACTATGTACATCACCAATACTAGTAGGTTTCATTCGGTAGGTTTTAGTAGTTTTTAGATGAGATGGATCCTATCATATCTATTAGTATCATGATTGATGGACACTGTTACCATTTCTGTAAATTAGCTACCAGCAAAAAGCCATAGAGTATCCAACCTAAATCCTTTGGATTTAGCATATTTTATTTATATATATGTTGTTCCTGGTAAAAGTTCATTAGTAAATGCTTTGTTTATAGATATACATAATTTCACTTCTAAGGATACAGTGTTCTGCATGTACTTGTCTAGGCTGAACTAGATGAACTTCCATCTCTATAAAGGACACCTTAGCTAACGGAGTAAAACTTTCACTTAGTGAGCAAACTTTAGCTACCTATTATTAATTCTGGTTAATTTCTAGTATTTGCTTCGTATTTTATTGATTCCTTGGTTCCAAGTGCTATATGTGGAGAATGTAATGTCAAATACTATCAGTGTGAAGATACGAGATGTGTTGAATGCAAATGCTTCAGATTCCTTAACAAGTTTGGTGTTCCCAGTCATATGACCGATATCTGAAGCATTTACCTATTTTATCATGTTTCAAATCAGCTCGGCTAAATTATAATCTGATATGGCCAACATGCATTAATTTTGGCTCATTTCTTAAAACTTGGGTTAAATTGGTGTTAGTCTGACCAATAGCAGACAACAAACCCGAGACACTGGAAACTGACTACTATCTATATGGTGACTTTAGAATGCTCAGATGGTTGCCAATATAATGCAATTAGCTTGAAATTTTACATGTAAAGGCCAGAGCTAATATGCTGAGTACAGGTTAGTAAAAGACTTGTGTATCATAAAGGTTGGTGTAGCTAACTTTAACATGTTGGACACTAAATTAATGTTGTTACAGCAAATGTTGGTTTTGATTGTCCTTTACTTTTTATTAAATGTATGCGTTATGCTCTTTTCTTCTTCATTTATGATAACAATTTGATGCCTCCTAATTTTCTTCTAAGAAGATGGTTGGGAGAGCCGCTAGGTTAAATCAGACTGGAAAAGGATTAAGAGAAAGGCTGGTTCTTTTAAGCATACAGCAGGAAAATATGCCGGAGACCCGGATGACAAAGGCATGTATCATATGGCATTTCTTGTTGATTTCTACTGCTCGTAGGCGTTTGGGCTCACAAAACCTAGACACGGTTTGCCCCTGACTTTGTAATGTCTGCATGCTAATTAAATTTGCTTGTTCTCTTGTTAGTAATTAGGTGGTTGATTTAGATATACTTATCCACGTACTTCTGAAATTGGTACCAGCCATTCAAATGTATTCAGATGCCAAGCATTATGCCATATATGCAAAAATTCCAAAATTTAGTAACAAGGACAGGACATTGGTGGTGCAAGTATTCTGTAAAATTTGAACAGTACCTTGAATGTGGTGGTTGTTAATAAAGCTTATGTCTGACTAGGTCAATCAGAAGAAATTTGGCGGTGATACTCCATACAGGTTAGTTATAATTATTTTCAAAATTGTGATAAATATGCTCTCTCTATATTAAAGCTTAATCATTTGAAATATTCATTATTACCTTTACCTTATGCCCTCTCTTTTTCTTCCCTTTTTCCCTGGGTAATCGGAAAAACATTAAGGATGTAAGCTTATGCATGGCAGAAATCCTGCCTTTCTTTTGAACCACGCTAAGATGTTGGGATGAGTTTTCAATGACTATAATTTATCAATAAACCCATTTTTTCCTTCTTAAGCTTACTTTTCCGAAACATATCTCATTTTCCACTTGCAATCAAAAAAATGAAAAACCATCCAGGTTTTCTTTGCCTTTTCCTTTCTTTCAAACCAAACATGACATTAATCTTATGGGAGACTATGTTGTTTGACTCAGTTATGTAATTAGAGGCCCTTCTTTTTGTTACATATACAACCTTTATCAGTATATGAGCAATAGTAATTACTCTATTACAAGGCTTCTTTGGCAAGTTATCTAGGAAGGGTACAGACACGACCTTATACTGAATAGGTTCAAGTTCTCTACTATATGCCCAGAAGATATCATATTCAAGTACATCTTTGTTTGTTTTTTCGTCTCTATAAACATAAGCTTGGAGGAGGTTCTCCTTTTTAGATGGTAAAATAAAACTATAACATGTTAAGGAACATCTCCTTCTTTTAGTATGCAAATCAAAATATTGATTGAATATTCAATATAATTTGTCTAACACTATCTTTGAAATTGTCTTCTGCAGTTCTTTATGCATTTTTTGGGCTGAGGTTGCTATACTGCTTGGAGATCTGATCTAAAAGGGCTCACAGAAAAAGGAAATGGAGGAAATATGTGCTCTTTCTTGCTTACCAAATTTTCAATTTGTTTTTCATGGTGTTAAGTTCCTTTGATGTTGTATTACTTGCTCACCAATTGCTAACCAATCAAAATGTATAACTGCCAGTGTGTGGCTTTTTCTTATCTCACTTTATTGATATAAATATGTTTGCTAGACAACTCTTCCCATATGAATTCTTCTTGTTATTAGCCCCGTTTGACAAAAAGTATGTTCGGTGGTATATTGTTGGTTATTATTATTGTAGATTATTTTCCTTTATCAGAAGTCCTTCCAGATTGTCAACAGCAGCCAAATTTTGGCAAAGAAGCATGTAGAGTAAATGTAAAGGACGTTCTACTTTCTGTTTCCTTAGTAGCTGATCTATAAGTCAATGAAAAGAACTGGATATGCTTCAGCTAGAACAATATTTGTTCAGAATTCATCACTTTTGTCTATATTCATCACTTATGCTACAATTACCTTACTTTTCAATCCATATGCAATTTTCTTACTCTTCAAATGTGCTATTTTCTTATATGATACTCTATTTGGCATAAGATATGGTGCAAAACTTCTTTGAGATATATACATGTTATGATTATTTTTTTTGTCTAGAGCACCTTGTTTTATTAATCTTTGTTTTTTTAACTTCAGGTTTCTGCTATTGTCTGTTGCTTGTCAATGGAGGTCCATATGCCTTGGACGCAGGTTGATTAACTATAGTTATTTTGAGTTTGAAATAGGCTGAATCAGTTATGGGCATAAAATTACTTTCTTTTGGTATATATGTATATTTTGTTTTACTTACATTTTTTTTGTTTTGTTTGCAGGATCAAATAGACAAATTGACAAAAGCTAATTTTGGGGGAAGGCATTCATATCATGAAATCTATTGTAGCTAGGCTATTTTTTTGGAAAGTCAATCAAATATTCATGTGTTATTTCTACATTATAATTGTCTAATTTGAATACAGTACGTTTGTGAAATACATTTTTTTTACTATATGGGCACTTGAAGTTGTTAAAATATTGCATTATGGATTATTTTGTAAAGAGATGTTTAAAGACATTATATTAGATTCATGATTTGTTCACGTAACTTGTTGCTCTTTGTTCTCAAGTTCTTTGAATAATTTTTTAATGTTTTAAAGTTATTTTCAAAACAATTTCTTTAAATTTATCTTGGAAAATATAAGCAAAAATAAAAATTAATGTAAAAAATATGAATTAGCTTTTGTGAAATCAAAATGTACTGCAAAAAGCGTATTTATATTTGGCTACATTAGCTTTTGCGACATCAAATTGTGTAGCCAGAAGTGTATTTATATTTGGCTACATTAGCTTTTGCGACATCAAATTGTGTAGCAGAAAGTATTTTCTATAATAAGTAAAATAAATAAATTAGGCTTTTGGCGACATGTGTCATGTTGCCAATGTATGACCTTTCCGCGACACATAAGGCACATGTCGCCAAAGGTTTTTTTAGAATCTAAAATATGTTATGTTGCCAAAAGGTACTACATTCTGCGACATGTTGATTTCATGTCGCCAAAGACTTTCCCAGACAAGGCTATCGCGACATATGTGCGACATAGCCAAATATGTCGCAGAAACCCTTTGGCGACATAAATATAACGTTTCGCAACATATTGCTTATGTTGCTGAAAATGCATTTTCTTGTAGTGAACTTGTTCTTCTGAGCGGACATGGTCAATCTTCAGTATCCCTTGTTCCAGCTTCTCCTTGATGAAGAATCGATCAATCTCGATGTGCTTCGTTCTGTCGTGCTGAACGGGATTGTTAGCTATACTTATTGCAGCTTGACTATCGCTCAGAAGACGCAATGGTGCTCCCTTGTCTAGCTTTAACTCTGACAGCAACGCTTTCACCTACAGCAATTCTGACACTCCCAGAGCCATTGCTCTGTATTCTGCTTCAGCTGTCGACCGTGCTACCACAGACTGTTTCTTGCTTCTCCATGAGACCAGATTTCCTCCTACAAAAACACAGTATCCCGTGGTAGACCTTCTGTCGTCTATGCAGCTCGCCCAGTCTGCATCACAGTATCCCTCAACTTCTATGCGTCCATTCTTCTTAAACCATAGCCCCTTTCCTGGCGTTCCATTCAGATACCTCAAGATCTGAAATACTGCTTCCATATGACCCTTTCTTGGATCATGCATGTAGCGACTCACTACACTCACCGCAAATGAGATATCAGGACGAGCGTGTCCCAGATAAATCAATCTCCTACAAGTCATTGATATCTTTCACGATCAACGGGCTCTCCTGCTTCTGCTCCCAACTTGCACTTCTGGTCAATTGGAGTGACCGCTGCTTTGCATCCCAGCATCCCTGTCTCCTTCAGCAGATCTAGTGTGTATTTTCTCTGTGAGAGAACAATTCCTTGTTCGCCTTCACACACCTCGATACCTAGAAAGTACCTCACCGCTCCTAAATCTTTCACTTCAAACTCCTTCGTGAGTTTTGACTTCAGTTTAGTGATCTCGACTTCATCATCACCTGTGATCACTATATCATCCACATATACAGCAAGTATAGTGATGTGGCCTCTTGCATGCTGAAGGAAGACCGTATGATCTGTATTTGTTTGACGGTATCCCATGCCTGTAACAGCCTTTCTGAATCTGTCAAACCAGGCTCGAGGAGATTGCTTGAGCCCGTATAGTGACTTCTTCAGTTTACACACCTTTCCTTGCGACGTCCCTCCGTTTGATTCCGTCGCATAGCACCCAGGCGGGAGCTCCATGTATACTTCTTCTTGCAGGTCCCCATGAAGAAAGGCATTCTTCACATCCAACTGGTACAGCTTCCACCCATAGTTCGCTGCAATGGAGACCAGGAGTTCTCACGGTGCTCATTTTTGCTACTGGGGCAAACGTCTCATCATAGTCTATTCCATATGACTGTGTGAAACCTTTTGCAACCAACCTCGCCTTGTACCGCTCTACTTTTCCTTCTGGCGTCTCTTTCACTGTGTACACCCATTTGCATCCCACAGCTTTCTTCTCTTTGGGTAATGGAACCAGCTCCCATGTCTTATTTTTCTCCAATGCTGCCAGTTCTTCCATCATTGCAGCTTTCCACCTTGGATCTTTCTTTGCTTCCTGCCAACACTTGGGCAACGAAAGTAGAGTCTAACGATGCAATGAAGGCTCGATAATTCGAAGAAATGTTAGAATAAGACAAGAAGTTGGCAATGTCATGTTCGTAATCATCAAAACGAGCATGAGCCTTACCCGCATTGATGCGAGAAGATCTCCTTAAGGGAGCAATAGGTGGTGGAGAGATCATACCATCCGAGTCGGAGAGATCCGCATCAGAATCCGAGTGATTCAGTGCGGGGGCAACATCTTCAGGAGTTGGAGCAGGAGTAGACAGAGGGACTTGGTACAGTAGGCACAGGGCATGGCATAGGCACAGTACTGGACTTCTGTTGTCTTCTTCTGTAGACTTGGAGCTCCTTTTCCCTTGTCTGCTGCTCCCCCTGCGTAACATATGGATCTTCTTCTTTATTTTCTGTATCTGAGTCACTGTGCTCTCCCCCTTTCGTCCAGTTTTCTACAACCGGACACGAAACCGATCCGACGACCACATTTGGGCTTATTATCTCCCCCTCACAGCGAACACCATCTGTGTTAGGTGTGTCACCAAATGCGGAACCTTCATCCGAACCATAGTATGGTTCGAGTTCTCTGAAAGTAACGTCCATGCTGACAAACATCTTCCGCTCGACTGGACTCCAACAGGCTAAACCCTTCTGAGTCGCCGTGTAACCGACAAAGACATATTTAACTGCCCGAGGATCCAGTTTGCCAACGCCTGGCCGATTATCCTGGACAAAGCATACACATCCAAAAACTTTTGGTGGAACAGTGTATGTAGTTGCTCCAGTAAGCATCTCCAATGGTGTCTTCCAGTCCAATACCTGAGATGGCATTCTGTTGATGAGATAAGAGGCCGTCAATATAGCCTGCTCCCATAAGTGTTTCGGGACATTCATAGCCAGCATCATCGTCCGTGCAACTTCCAGCAAGTGTTTGTTCTTTCGTTCCGCCACACCATTTTGAGCCGGAGTATAAGCACATGAAATTTGATGAAGTATTCCATGAGTGGAAAAATACTCAGCAACCCGCTTATTCGTATACTCCGTCCCATTGTCGGATCGAAAACACTTAATTTTAGCACCATATTGTGTTTCCACTCGTCGATGAAAGTCCTGAAAGGCCTCAAGGACGTCACTTTTATTCTTCAGAAGGTAGACCCATGTCACGCGGGTATAACAATCAATAAAGGTGACGAACCATCGAAAGCCGTTAATCCCGGTTGTAGGACAAGGGCCCCATACGTCTGAATGTATCATGTCAAAAGCAGCTGAACTCCTATTCCCTGTGCTCACATACGAGCTTCTGGTATGTTTTCCCAAAGCACATGCATTACAAAATAACTGCTCTTTATTAGCCCTTTGATATAAGGACAGGATACATTCGACCAATAACCGAAAAGAGGAATGACCGACACGCTGGTGGTGGAGTAGCAAGTCTGCTTCAACACTGCGACAGGAAGCTTCTAGGTGGTGCGTCTGCTACCAAGGATGCCAATGCTTTGTCCAGTCCAGTCCTGTCTAAATACCACAGCCCCTTATGCCATGTGCCAGTCCCAAGTCGTCGTCCTGTCCCTTTCTCCTGAAAAGTCACCTGAGGAATGTCAAAGGAAACAGTACAGTTAAGATCAAGTATAATGGCACTAATGAATAGAAGATTGACAGGAAAAGATGGAGCATGAAGGACATTGGTTAGAGTGATGGAAGGGGTGCATGCGACAGTGCCTTTACCCATTACAGGGCTGGATGTACCATCAGCGGTCTGAATACTCTCCGGCATTGGTAGGGAATATATTCCCGAAACGCACCACGGGACCCCGTGACATGGCGAGATGCCCCAGAGTCCATAATCCATCCTGGCTGATGGATAGATGCAAGAGCACGTGCATAATCATCGGTGCTGGTTTGGGCAAAGCAAGTGAAGTGATCTCCCGAGGTTGAAGATGCCCCAGGACTGTCGGCCGAACCCAGCGTTGTGCCACGCAACTTCTCAAGGAACTCCCGCTCAAGCGGGGTTATTTCAGCCAGGTGATGCTCTCCCCCTTCTTCCGCCAGATTTGCTTTGTGTCCGCCCCTCCTACCAGCATATCCTCCTCTTCCACCGCGTCGGCCTCCACGACCCCGTCCTCGATCATTAGACTGATTGCGCAAGGGTTTTGGACAAAATCGGATGTAATGTCCGGAGTCACCACAATTGTGGCAAACACCACCCATAGATGGAGGTTGATTGAAGGCAGCAAGGGCAGACTTGTCAACTGAGGCTTGCTCCCCCTGGTAGGATCCCTTGTTGGGTATCAACTTCAGTCGAGCTTCTTCCTGTGTCATAACAGCGATAGCTTCTTCCAAGGTCGGAAGCGTGGGTTGGGATATGAGGATATTCCGTCGCTGCTCAAATACAGGGTGTAGTTCCTTCAGGAATTTCATCATACGTTGCCGGGAAATGTAAGCCAGGAACGTCTGAAAGTACTTCGCGAATGCCGGTTCGATTTGTGCATCGTCCATTCCAAGAGGATCATAATGATCCAGATCAGACCAGTACTTCTTCAACAGGGCCGCGTACTCAGAGATGGTACGTTCTTCTTGGGCCACCCTATCGAGTTCATCTTGCAGGTGAAAGACTCGTATAGGGTTGCCGGAGCCGGAGTACATATCTTTTAGAGTTCGCCATATATCAGCAGCAGCCTCCATTGCCTCGACATTGTCCGACACCTGGTCGGTTAAAGAGGCAGTCAACCACCCAGCCACGACGTTGTTGACAATCTCCCACACAGCAAACTCCTTGGTGGAGTGATCGGCTGGCGCCTTGGCCTGGCCAGTGACATAGCCAACCAAGCCACGTCCCTTCAGTGTCCGCATCGCCTGCCGCGACCACTTCAAGTAGTTGGACGTTCCTTCCAACTTCGTCTCCAGCTTCTCCAGCTTTCCCATTTTGTAAGGCGACGGATCCACATCAGTATGGATCACACGCGGGATTACCTCGGTTAATCTCTTGGATAAGATATCATCAACCAAGGCCTTCAGCTCTTCGGCCGTCAGTTTGCCACTGATCGAATCCATGGCGTCTTCAACGATGAACTCAATTCGTCGTCTCCTTCGTCGTCGTCGGAGTCTGCAACTGACCCAACGTCGTCGTCTACGTCGTCGTCGTCGTCGACGTCGTCTTCTTCAACGCCAGAGACTTTACTAATGCGCTACTAACTTGGCCAGTACCGGCGCGCGCATGTAAAGTGAACACGTTCAGGACACCAGAGAAGACATGATCAGTCTCTGTATAGATCCCGATGTGAAGAAGGAATAACAAATAAAGCATTTGTTAGTTCCAAACGGCGTAAGCACGGAACAGAGTCGGTGCAAATAAAGATTTGGACAGCCTTCTCTATTCGAAATACGCCGTTTTTTTTTTGTTTGTTAAAAACTAGGATTAGGGTTTGATGGGGCTGCTAGGTCTAGGGTTAGGGTTTCCATGGCAAAAAGCTAGGGTTAGGGTTAGGGTTTGATGGGGCTGCTAGGTCTAGGGTTAGGGTTAGGGCGGTGTGCTGCTGTGGGGGGGGGGAGGGGGGGTCGGCAGGGTGCTGCGGGAGAGGGGGGTCGGCAGGGTGCTGCGGGAGAGGGGGGGTCGGGGTGATGCGGGAGAGGGGGGGTCGGCAGGGTGCTGCGGGAGATGGGGGGTCAGGGTGCTGCGGGAGAGGGGGGGTCGGCGGGGTGCTGCGGGAGAGGGGGGGTCGGCGGTTGTGGGAGAGGGGGGGGGGGGTGCTGTGGGAGAGGGGAGGCGGGCGGTTGGTAGGTTTCTGGAGGGACGGCAGGGGGGTTGGGAGGTCGGCGGCTGCGGGAGAGGAGGGGGGCGGGGTACTGCGGAAGAGAGGGGGGGCTGGGTGCTTGGGGTGAAGGGAAATTTTTTTTTTTGTGGAGAGAGAGAGAGAGAGAGAGAGAGTTATGGCTCTGATACCATGTAGAAAATAATAGTTGGTTAATTTTATTGATGGACTACTTCACTACTTATAGGGAGTCTAGCTCCTCTACATACTACATATTCCGATGTGGGACTAAAAGTCCCTTATTGACTCTCAACAGTACCTTCAGCAATAAATAATTTTGAATGAACAATGTTAAGATGGATGAATTATTTGAATTTCTAAATATACAACTTCAACAAACGATATTGGTTACAATAAATTGATAAGGAATCTTATCCACTCCAATGTTTTAACTTTTTTTTCCCACTTCTCTCTTTTTAAATTTTTTACTTTACTGAACTGAACTAGAAAGAGACCTCCAATGTTGGTATCAGCCGGTATCTTTGGGGGTTAGTATATGATCCGGATAGATGCAGACCAAAACCGTCACGAGCGGCCAATACATAGGCATTGGCCGATACATATGCCTCAAACCTTATGAGAAAGTTATATGGCGCTTATGTATGCCCAGCACTGCCCATTTTAGCAAAATTCTTTTTTTCTAAATTGTAGTAAGAGTTATCATGGATTTATGAACACTAGTATTCAGCTGCTAGACTGCAGCGTTAGAATCTCTTTGCTGTCAGGGAAGAGTCGCGGATTCAACCCCACCTGCACTAAAATGAAATATAATCTAATATGAGAACCTACTCATGGAAATCTACTTGTTAGATTTGGTACTGGTGGTGGAAGGAACTATCTGATTAATGTCTGAATATATTATCGACTAGGGATAATAGGTGACATAGTAGTTGTTGATTGGGCTCCACTGAATAGACCATCGCGAGTAACTACTGGAATTCAGGAGCAAGCCTGGATACCAATTGATGTACTAGTCCATGAACACTGTTCAAATACGAGAATAATGCAATAGTACAAGAACAATGTTCAAATACACAGACTATTCTGGAATCCAACGGTTAGAGAAAATTCAGAGTTCATTAACATCAAAAGATAAATTACATTTCCCAAATTATTGGCCTTTATATAGGCTTGCATGAATTGCTATCCTAGAAGGATTTGGATTATTTTAAGTAAGAAAATAAAGCTCAACCTAATATAATATTCTAAAAGGTCTATTCAATCTAACTAAAATAATCCTAATTCAAAAATTATAAAGAAACTCCACCCAAAACCCATAATCAGACACCGCAAGTCGCGGGTGGTATCACTCTTCAAAGGACGTGGTGACTACCACCTGGAACAGGAGGAAAAGCGGACAGTGGCCACTGCCCTAGCTTCTGGTGCTGTTTCTTCCTTCCTGCTACGGTCCTATTTCTGCAATTTGATTCTGAGTTCCACATTATTAAGGGCCTTGAAACCTCTTCACCACTTCATCTGGGTTTTGGAATGATCTAGGAAGCGTGGACTCCAAAAAACCATGCCATGTCTATGTCTTATCGCACCGGACGCCGGACACGGCAAAGACGCTCAAAATACACCAGACACGACAAAGACACTCAAAGTACATCAGTCTAGGTTGCATAGACACGGATTTGGATACAGACACGATTCAGATGAGGAATACGACAATTTTGAAACTTTTGGGATACGGGTACGACATGGATACAATTATATATACACAAGAAAACATATTTTTATACATATTTTATATATTTATATCTTAATGATATCTATATTTAAGCATATTTTGTGTAGTGACTAGTTTCCAAAATTTTATAGAAATGATGCAACACAAAGAAATATTACTTTGTTATATCTCAATTATGCTTGGCATGAGCACAAATGTATTAACTACTTTTAGCTATGTTTTGGGTCTCTTTGGAGCCTTGACATGAGTGAGACATATCTGACAAGAATGTCAAAGAAGTATCATGCCCAATACGTATCGGGTAAGGATATGGGCACATATATGGTCCTTCTGAGGAAGTATCCATGCAACATAGTCCCCAATACATACCGAAATGGGTGCAGAATATGAATCGCCATGATTGAACTGTGTCGATACCATCCATCTTGGTGCAACATAGTGAATGGTTAAGCTCCAAATGCAAGTTTTTCATCTCAGACTTTGTTTTTCTTTTCCTCGGATGGGTAGCCCTAGCTGTAAATCTAGCACAAATTCTTAGGTCCTTTTTGTCAATGGTGGGTGGAGTGCAAACTTCACAATATGCTTGCCGAGCACAAACTTGTGTTGTTCCGTCTCAGCAACATGGTTTGTTACTCTGGTAAAACCATAATAAATTACATTTCTATTCCTTATCTTTTTTGGATTAGTGGATGCATGTCAAACTTCTTCTATCTCTCTCAGTTGAGCATACCCTTCGGGTTGTCTAATTTTCTATCATCGCCATACCCTTCATGTTATGAATTTTTATTCTTCTTGCCTTGGTTACCTAGAAAGGGTAATGTGCAATATCTTGCCTAACTATCTTTCCTTTATTGTAGTGTCTATCTTCAAAGTTAGAAACTTTCTAGCGGACTCAAGAGCAGAGCTATGATTCTTACAAGGTAAGATAAAATTTTCAATTCTTACAAGCTATTTCTTTCTCAAGGTAAGATAAATTCTTACACTACCAAAATTTATCGATTTAGCGACGGCCGAATCCGTCGCTAAGACGACGGTAATAACTATTAGCGACCGATTGCCGACGGATATTGGCCAAAAAAATCCGTCGGCAATCAGCTCGTCGCTAATAACCATCCGTCGCTAAGTTGTCGTCACATGACGGAATAGCGACGGATAGTCGACAGTCACAATACGAAGCATTAGCGACGCATTTCCGACGGACTGTCGTCCACTTCAGCTTTTAAGTACTTAACTGTGTAGACAATACCGACGTAAATTCCGTCGCTAACCCGTCGCAAAAGCGTAACAGATCGTATCTTTTCGTCGCTAATCCGTCGATAACGTCGATATCAAGTGACGGATTAGCGACGGTTTTCTGACGGAAAAGCCGTCGACCAGCTTCTGGAAATTCATGTCATTTCCAGCAACTTGGCGACGGATAAGTCGTCGCTATGCCGTCGCAATATATCGACCGCATAGCGACGGATTAACCGTCGACCTTGTTCTGGAAATTCTTGTTATTTCCAGAATACGGGCGACAAATATGTCGTCGCTATTCCGTCGAACAATGAATCATGCCGACGGATTGTCCGTCGACCATCCGTCGCTACCTGGAATAATTTTCAGATATCCAGGTAGCGACGGAATAACCGTCGAAAAATAGTCGGCAACTGGAGACATCCGTCGCAAAACGGTCACAAGTCCGTCGCTAACTGAGAATATTTTGAAAAAAAAAATTATTGCTTTTTAGCTGTTCGCAAAAATTTGCATAAACCAAACCAATATATAATGCACACCAATTATCCAACAATCACATAGACCAAATATATTATGCACACCAATTATCCAAGAATCACATAGACCAAAATATGCACATACGAATTTAATGCACACCAATTATCCAAGAATCATATAGACCAAACCAAATTAATATAAAATAACATCAGTTATCCGGAAGAGTAACCTAATATCCATCGTTATAATCCGATCATTGCACAAATATTCCAAATTTTTCACAAATATTCCAAAACACATAGGAAAGAGTTGGCCAGTTACAGTAACCTAATATCCAATCCTGACGACCGATCATAGCACAAATATTCCAAAATTTTCACAAATATTCCAAAACACATAGGAAAATCGACTTTGGCCTCAACAAAGACCACAAGTCAGACGATGAATCCTCACAGCCAGGATGATAGTTGCGTTGAGGCATGTACCATTCTATCAGCCACTTTGCATACGAAGGCTCAATCTGGTTGAGGTCTTCTGTAGGGATAGGAGGGTCGGTCCCGATGCTACTACTCTCTGACGGTGGCTCCTCCCTAGCTTCAAGCTTGGGAGCAATCTCTTCCCTGATGGTCATCGGTTCTTCCTTGACAGTCACCGGCTCTTGTTTGACGACGGAGACTTCCTCCGTGTCGACCTCCAAGGGTTTTCTTGCCTCGACCCCTTCCTCGACTAGCAGCACCACCTCGACGAGTCCTAGGAGCCATCTTTCTGACAACAAAAATTTTCATATAGGGTAAAGAAATTTACTCAAGTTATAAAAGTTGTGACGTTGGTTTTTTTGCGTTCATCTTCATTAGAGGGAGCAGCACTCGAAAAGTTTATGACGTTGGTAGCATGAGAGAGTAAAAATCTGTATCACAAGACTAACAGAATTACTATGTAATCATGTACTCACCAATAACCGGATGTAACTGGAGTCGTTGGTACTATCGTGCAGTAATTTAGTGGATCCACAGAGATGCTAGATGTACTTAGTATCTAGTGTATCAGATTAGTATCGGTCTATCGGTTCAGTATAGGACGTATCATATTGGTATCGTCCTATATCCGATATGTACATGTATCGGCCGAATAGCTAGGATTCATATTGGTCTTATCGATTTGGTATCGGTCATATCCGATAGGTATCGGCCGTGCTGGATTAGTATAGACTATTTCGGATTAGTATCGTGGAAGGTTTAGTAACAACTGTACTTGGATTTCTCTCTTCTCGAGCTAGAATACCATTGCAAGAGAATCACCAGATCGTGATTGGCCAGTTACAGTAACATACATACTTCATTTTCCATCAGGAAAAAGCGAGATTGAAAAGGAAGTATGTATGTTCTGTAACTGGCCATCTACGCTATCGTGACTCTCTTGCAATGGTAATCTAGCTCTAGAAGAGAGAAATCCAAGTACACTTGTTACTAAACCTTCAACGATACTAATCCGAAATGGTATATAATAATCCAACACGGCCGATACCTATCGGATATGACCGATACCAAATCGATAAGGCCAATATGACTTAATGGCTATACAGCCGATACATATCGGATAGGACGATACCAATTCGCTAAGGCCAATACCAACCGATACGGTCCATACCAAAACTGATAGATCGATACTAATCCGACACGGTCAATACTTATAAGTACCTACGGTCCAGGAGGTTGATCCGCTAGTACATCCATGTACGAACAACGAAGTAACGATCCATTTCAATTTGGATGTGAAAATCTGTATCGTAAGACAAACTAAACATAATCAGTTCTATTTCACATGCTTAATTGTCAAGTATGGGAACGAATAGCTCAGAACACGACCCAAAATTCATTCTAGATGAACTCACATAATGTTTACAGTCTTGGTCTCAACTGTCTTCGATTCTATGATCCCATGTCTTAGGTTAAATAAATCACTAACCTCATCACGGTGAGTCTTGGTGTAGCACTCAAATATGGGGCACCCGTAAATTCGTCGAGGTTTTAAATCATCGACATTGAGTTTTAAACCCTCACGTAGCCTTTCTGCTTCACTTCTAGGGTCGAGCAGCATCTTCTTGCAAGCTTCGGTCTCCAGATACTTAGTGTCAAGATTCTGGACGCTTTCGTAGAGCATGTCAACGTATCCTAGCGTCAATTTACTCGACAGGAAATTGACGCTAGGATGCGTTGACATGCTCTACGAAAGCGTCCAGAATCTTGACACTAAGTATCTGGAGACCGAAGCTTGCAAGAAGATGCTGCTCGACCCTAGAAGTGAAGCAGAAAGGCTACGTGAGGGTTTAAAACTCAATATCGATGATTTAAAACCTCGACGAATTTACGGATGCCCCACATTTGAGTGCTACACCAAGACTCACCGTCTGTATAGTTCGGTTATTGGCGCTCGATGTCCCTGTGGTAAGGCAATGGATGAGGATATTGCGTGGGAGGGTTGCAGATGGAGGCAACAAGGATGGCGTGTTTGTGAAAGGAGGGAAAAGATACATAATCACAGACGATTTGCATGTAAGGCCATTCTATTCCATGGAGTCTGCGTTGTCTATTTTTCGAAAGCATGGGATCATAGAATCGAAGACAGTTGAGACCAGGACTGTAAACATTGGCCGCGATGAGGTTAGTGATTTATGTAACCAAATGTAGTAATCTTGTAATTTAAAGTTGGAAGAACATGCAAGTAGCCTTATATATAGTTGCTGCCTCACCAGTCGAATGACTTAATTGCCAAGTATCGGAACGAATGGCTCAGAACACAACCAAAGATTCATTCTAGCATACATTAGTGAGTTCATCTTGATTCTGTTACGTCCTTCAGATACTATATACGATAAGAAAATAGATGATTCACACTAATGTATGCTAGAATGAATCTTGGCTTGTGTTCTGAGCCATCCGTTCTGATCAAGCATCTTCCTTCTCCTCTCCTCCACCATGGCTCTGAACCAATCTGCTCCTCCCTACTTCACTTCTTTTTATTTGACTCTCTCAGCAACATATGACATCCAGCTTAAGTGTAGAGTCGGGGGAGAAGAAGTGGGCAGGAAGATGAGGGGGAAGCAGCACAGCCGGCGGCATGACCCGGAGGAAGTACATAGGTTTTCTTCAACGGCTGTAGGACGTATACTCTGATAATATCTCCTCCAGCACTCAATCTCACTACTGATATCATTCTTGTAATAGTGATCTCTCAGAGTATACGTCATATTGAGATGGATCTAATATTCTCTCTTGTTGGTTGTTGTATCATCATTGCCGAGGAATGAGGGTCGGAGGACAGTACAAATAGTCTAATACAAAAACAACTCAATAAGTAGTCCAGTACAAATAGTCTAATACAAAAATAACCCAATACCAATAGTCCAATACAAATAAGTACTAATAGCTAATGAGAACCACGCTGCTCACGCAAACACTCAGTGATACGTTCACGCATCCACCTCGAAAAAGCGAGATTTTTGGCGCGAGGAGAGATGTCGTCCCTTGCAAGGACTGCATGAAGAGAACTCTCGGTCTCACTAGCTACCTGGTGCTGGATGAATAGAACTCCCGGTCTCACTAGCAACCGGTGCCACTTCCTCCTCAACTGTAGGAGGAGCCACCTCAGCATTCACTGTTTTCTTCAAAGGACGTGCCGCTCCTCGGGTCATGGGTGCCATCTGGTAAGATCGATAGTCACAAATAATATAATTGTAACATAAGCAAGCTAACTAAAGGAACCATCATGTAATTTGAGTACATTTTCGAAAGCCGATAAAGTATAAAAAATTCGATTTTTTGCCAAGTGTGAGAACGGATGGCTCAGAAGACAACCCAAGATTCATTCAAGTATACATTAGTGTGAATCATCTATGTTCTGTACATATGGTGTAGTATATGTTCTTATCGTATCTAGTATCTGAAGAACGTAACAGAATCAAGATGAACTCACATAATGTAATACTAGGACATCATCTACTACTATATAAGATATAGTGATAGGTTGTCGTATCATCATTGCCGAGGGATGAGGGTCGGAAGACAGTCAACTTTATCTACGGCTACATAGTTTCTGCCTCGCCAGTCGAATGGCTGCAGAGACTATGTCCTGATCACCATGTCGTACCGTAGATCAAATGGAGCTGGAACTGGAGCCAAAATACAGTACTACTTCACCATGTTGTACCATTTTACTCTCTCTCTCTCCTCCCCCCCTCCGGCTGCTCTCACTCTCTCCGGCGCTCTCACACTACTAATTCCTATGTGTTTTAAGTGTGAGAACGGATGGCTCAGAACACAACCCAAGATTCATTCTAGCCATACATTAGTGTGAATCATCTATATTCTGTATACATATCGTGTATGATATGTTAACCTTATCGTATCTAGTATCTGAAGGACGTACGTAACAAAATCAAGATGAACTCACTAATGTAATATACTAAGACATCATCTACTACTATATAAGATATAGTGATGGGTTGTCGTATCATCATTGTCGAGGGATGAGGGTCGGAGGACAGGTAACTTTATCTACGGTAACATAGTTTTCTGCCTCGCCAGTCGAATGGCTGAAGGTAATATCCGTCACCATGTCGTACCGTAGATTAATACAATTAATGGAGCTGGAAATATCCGTCGCTAACCGGTAACTAGTCCGTCGCTAACTGAGATTGTCACATACACATATGTATATCACATCTAAATGTATAGATATATTCATCTATACAGAAGCACACAACTAATAGAACTCGCATTATCCTTGAGACAGTGAACATATACACCATGAATCCAAACCCCATATATATTCACATTTACTAATCTAACACCACCAAACTAATGAAACACCCAATATGGATAACACATTATTTAGCCAATATATAAACTCAGATGAATTTGAGAAGCAAAGCCATCCGCCGCCCCCGACCAAAGCCCGCCGCCCCAAGCCAGCCGCCCAGCCCCCGACGCCGCCGCCCCAAGCCCACCGCCCAGCCCCCGACCCAAGCCAGCCGCCCAACCCCCGACGCCCCCGCCCCAAGCCAGCCGGCCAGCCCCCGACGCCGTCGCCCCAAGCCCACCGCCCAGCCCCCGACCCAAGCCAGCCGCCCAGCCCCCGACGCCGCCGCCCCAAGCCCACCGCCCAGCCCCCGACCCAAGCCAGCCGCCCAGCCCCCGACGCCCCCGCCCCAAGCCAGCCGTCCCAGACCCCGACCCAAGCAAGCCGCCCAGCCCCCGACGCCCCAACCCCGCCTCCCAGACCCCGACGCCCCCGTCCCAAGCCCACCGCCCAGACCCTCGACCCAAGCAAGCCGCCCAGCCCCCGACGCCCCAAAACCCTAAGCCCGCCTCCCAGACCCCGATGCCCCCGCCCCAAGCCCACCGCCCAGCCCCCGACTGCCCCAGCCCCAAGCCCGCTCGCCCAGCCCCCGACCCAAGCCAGCCGCCAAGCCCCGGACGGCCCAGCCCCAAGCGCGCCGCCCAGCCCCTATACGACACCGCGAGAGAGAGAGAGAGAGAGAGATCGAGAGAGAGAGAGATCGAGAGAGAGAGAGAGAGGGGTTACCTTCGGTTGAGAGAGAGGAGAGGACGCTGACGCCGACGACGACACCGACGCCGATCACCGAAGCCGACACCGGCGAGAGAGAGAGAGAGAGAGAGAGAGAGAGAGAGAGAGGAGAGAGAGTGAATTTGGGGGGAATGCGAAAAGTTCCCTCCGCCGTTTCATTTAAAGTCTGGAACGTATATATAGCGACGGACTAGCGACTGGTATACATCCGTCGCCCGGTAGTCGCCCTTTTTGATATGTGCCGACTGACTACCCGTCGCTAAGTCGTCGAAAATATGTCCCGCCAATTTCCTACACAATTCTCGCCAAATATACGACTGTGTTGCGACGACGGTAAATCCGTCGCTATATTACCGTCAGTCTAGCGACGGCGGCGCGACTGTTCCTCCTCCTAAAATTAAAATAAAAATGGCAAAGGCTTGTAGTCGAAAATCATTCGCTGAGCGGCCACGAAACCGTCGCTAATACCGATGAAAAAATTCCAGTCGCTAAAAAGCTGTCGCTAAATGAGTGTATTTTGGTAGTGTTACAAGCTATTTCTTTCTCAAGCTACATATATTTTTCAACTCTTCGTCTTGATAAATTTTTTCTTATTTGAGTTTTTTTATGATTTATATTAATGTCTCTTCACGTAACCAACCAAGCATATCTATCCTAGTCATCCTTAAATTTTGAGGACGAAAATTTTCTAAGGTGGGTAGATTTGTAACCCCTTTTTCCCACTATGTTCCTTGGAGCGCATGGTTTGTTGTATGGTTTTTCTATGCTTCTACAAGACTCCTTTCAAAGTTTTAAAAACATGAACAAGTTTTGAAATACTTTGAATAAGAAGCACGGTAGTAAAACCTTTAGGCGCATGACTTGCTTTGGCGCATACTAGCGAGTTGTCGTATAGACGATATTGCACGTGGCGCCATTTTGTCAGGTTAAGTATCGAAGCATCACTGTTGTTTGGTGCACAGGATTCGAAGTGGTCGGTTGACCTTTTACTAACCGTAAGTCGAGGTGTCAAGTTCATCATCATTAATGCGAGTTCATCGCATTAATTGGGTATTAATTTTCCTATCAACTGGCACATCCAATGCGACTGACTGGGCAAAATTTTAAGCCTGTAAATAGGGATTTTTGGAGAGAGAAATCTATTTGCTCTTCTTCTCCTTTCTGTTATGCTCATGACGTCTCCATCTTCAATAAAGCCCTAACATCTCTCCATGGCCACAGGGCTGTAGCTGATAGCATGAGCAAAGGCAAGGGGAAGGCAAAGGTGAAGCGCACTTAGACCGCCGCTATACTACTCGTTGTTGACATGACACACCCTGATGTCCACAAAAAAATTGAAGGTGGGTAACTATTTTGAATCATGTGCTAGCCTAATCCACTGCTGATGTATATGGACGTAGCTAAAAAGCTTCGTGATGAAGATGCGCTAAAGCTTTACACAGCTGACACGCATGGACATTGCTAATGCTTTCTTCAGAAGATGCGCTGAAGCTTTAGTCTGTGGATGCACATGGACTTTGTCCAGAAGATGCACTGATGCTAAGTCTGGCCTTCGGTGCACATGTATACGATTTATCTTTGGAACGGCCATCGGGCTAAGCCGTAGGCATGGCTTTCTTTTGTTTCAATTTACTGTAACTTTTTCTAACTTCTAGATTTTGTACTATGTGCGGTTTCTGTCTCAACTTGTGCTGAACTAGATGGAGCATGAAAGGATATTAGAAACCTCTTTGTGATCAAAGAGGTATCGCCCTTGATGCAAAAATCTTTCCATGGGGTTTATACGATCTGCTGGATGTGTCTTTTGAGATAACATCTCATTTTTACTGGATTAGCGACGACGTTGCTCATAAGGTTTGGACTGATTGCCTGAATTGGAATGGATCTTCCAACAGCTCATCCATATAGTAGGGGAGACTTTCCGCATATCTTGAATAATTAATGCAGGCTGTAATGACCTCCATCTGCACGGTACATTACGATGAGTTGTTGACTTGAAGAAGTAAGTTGATCCAGAGAATGAATCGAGTCGAATCGATACAAGTGTTATGTTGGCCCGAAAGAAAACATTGAAGTCGATTCGAAGATCTAGTAAATCGAATCGATGCAAAGCATAAGCTCGATTCAAACAAGTATTGATTTTAGTTGGATTTACATGCAAGCTATGCTTTTATGTTGAATTCTATGAGGTCGATCTTTTGCCTTATTACAACAGAGTCTGTCGAAAACAAAAGTATCGCCTCACAACAGAGTGAGGCATGGGTACGATAGGACGAATAAGTTGAGTAGTTCAATAGAGCACGAAGTGCTCAAATAGCTAAGTCATAAGAGTTGGCGTACAACGAAGTTATAGAATCAAGCCACATCAGCTTTATGATATGACATGTTGTAGGATCGTTGAGTACCTCTAGAGGGGGAGGTGAATAGAGGGTGTGCGTGTGCAGCAGAAATAATCACCAATTAAAAATTAAGCAGTTATAAAATAGATAAAAGACATAAAAAATACGGTAAAGTAAGAGTCAAGAATTCAAACTCAGTGACACAGTGATGTATACTGGTTTTCTCTCCGAGAGGACTAATCCAGTCTCGAGTACTCTTACTCGACGTTAATCCACTATAGCACAAGCTAAATGAGAGCTTGTAGTCTCTTACAATATCATGCTTGGTGACGAGCGCACGACCGACTCCACAACTTTATTTTGAAAACTTGAACGTTTTCTGAATGACGCCACTGATACAAGTCTTTAGTACCAAAACTATAGATTGAACAGAACTTGTGGCTTTGGCTAATAGCGGTATAGGCTTGATCTGAAAGTATTGATCGTGGAAAATACTTTAGAATAGATAGAGAGAAGAGTGAATGAGTGATTTGAAATGGTCAGAATTCTTCTCTATTTAAAGTGTTTTTGCTGACCGAATTCGGGCAGAGTTCGGATGTATGAATCTCGCAAACGAACGTTATAGGCAGATTTGGTGGAAACTAATTTTTAAAATTCCTAGACCGAACTCGGCACGAGTTCTGGCTGAGTTTGCCCAGGGTTCTGTTTGGGTCAGAACTGTTTGGTTGGGCCAAATTTGTTTTCGGGGTTTTGGACTTTTTGAATAGTAGACTTGGATGTATGGATAGGTAGGCTTTTTGAAAAATGGACTGATAAAACCTTAGCCAGCACGAATCATGATCAAGCTCACATATATTTTCTAGACTCAAGAAAATTAAAAATACAGAAGAAAATATAAAGACTTGATCTTGCTTCCAGTGTGATTGGTTCTTGATGATGATGCGATGTCGGCACTATGAAGCGATAGGATGCAGACATCCTTCTTGTTTAAAACCTGCAGCAGTCTGTATATTTTGCATATCGACCAAAGTTTTTGTTGAATCAAAATCAGGTGTGATCATTAACCAATGGGCCAACAATCTTTCCCATTTTGATAATTGACAAACTTTGAGTCTATACCAAAATATAACAAAAATATAACTTTGAAATTATATACCTGACTTGTTCATCGAATATTTTTAAAAAATTTGGTATTGGCTCTTCTCTCCCATTGTCAAATACTCAAAATGTGACTCCCCCGCAATATGTGAAGCGAACAATGACCAAAAAAGACAGAGTAATATCCATAAAGTATATGAATAAACCAAGTCAGCATCATAAGAGAACTAACACCAGCAGTAGCAATAATAAATCATGAGTAATAAAAACTAACTGATATAACCTAATAACCAACTACTATTGAAAATGAGTTCAAATAAAAATTATTGCAAAAATACTACAGATAGTCCAAACTAAGAAATAAAAGAAGTCTCACTACAAACGATCATCATCATCAGAACAAGTCCACTAAATACTAAGCCATAGACTAAATCAAGCATCAGCATCATCACTGGGAGGTTCAACAGGAGGTTGAGGATCAACATAATCTATCGTCGGATCGAAGAATCCAAAAGTGAGATGATCCTCCACTACCAAAATTCATCACTTTAGCGACGGCCGTATCCGTCGCCCAGCTGTCGGTAAATGGTAATACCGACGGATGGCCGACGGATTTTGGTCAAAAATATCCGTCGGGAAAAGCCTCGTTGTTAAAAACAATCCGTCGCCAAGTTGTCGTCCAGCGACGATTTTACGACGGATTTTCGTCAACCATTCTCGTACATCTCGCGACGAATGGTCGACGGATTTATGTCAAAGCACGTATCAGAAAGTTAATGATACAACGCCTTAGCGACGGCCGTATCCGTCTCTAAATGGTCGTTAATTGCGTATCAGAGAGTATCTGATATGCAATATCCGTCGCTAATCCGTCGCTAAATGGTCGGTAAATGCATATCAGAGAGTGTCTGATATGCAATCTCCGTCGCTAATTCGTCGCTTGTAGTTGCTACTATTTGACGGCCTAGCAACGAAAAAGTGGCGGTACATCCATCGACCCGGTTCTGTGAATCTTTCATATTTCCAGAACCATGGCGACGGATATTCTGTCGCTACTCCGTCGGGTTTAGTCGCTAATCCGTCGCCGACGAGTCGCAGAATTTGGTGACGGATTATCCATCGCCAAACTTTTACCGACTACTAGCGACGGCCTACCGACGGAATCCGTCGATCCGTTTCTGTGATTTTTTTTCATATTTCCAGAACCTTGTCGACGAATCTTCCGTCGGTGAGTAGTCGCCATCCGTCGCTAACTTGGAATAGTTCCAGTTAGCGACGGATATTCCGTCGATTGGTAGTCACGACTCCGTCACTAACTGGGAATTTTTTGAATTTTTTTTGCATAAAACAAAGCATTCCCTGTTCACACAACGTCCACCAACATAAATAACACAAATTATCCAAACATTCAACATTATCCAATATACAATCCCAAACATCCACCAACATAAATAAAACAGATCATTCGCAAACATCCACCAACACAAACCAACATAAATAATACCACCAATCATTTAAAACAGTCAACATTATCCAATATTTTAAATTGTCCACACAAAACACACAAATATTCAATATTTAAACAGTTTTCAAAATATTGGAATACAAACATCAAGGAGGAGGAGGAGTTGGATCATCCGATGGTGCTGGTACTCCATGCTACGCCCGACACATGTACACTTCTACCAGGTATGGTGGCAATCCCTCTAAGACATGGTCTGGAAGTTGGCATAGCTGCTCTGACGATATCAGGTCGAGAAGGACCGTCACAGCAGGAGACGGTATAATAGGGGCAGCAGGGTCAAAAGAGAGACGCCAGACAGAAGAAGAACCGGCATCACCAGTAGACGGACCGGAAGCAGATGGACCGGAAGCAGTAGAAGGACACGTAAAGTACGTAGACAACTGCGCCCACAAGTCCGACACCGCCTCGTTCAGATGCGCAAGCTGGGAACTCACATCATCGTTTATCGGGGCTGCGGGAGGAGGCAAAAGAGGTGGAAATCTCGGAATCGTCGTGTGCAACGGTGCCAGGGAGCCAACTCCGTACAGGCGCCCTTTCTTAAAGCCGCCGACGGTATCTAAGAACATGTCATCATAGTGAGCGGCCGTAGAAGAGGGCGTCCCGACGGGCGTCGTTTCGTCGATATCCTCGGCAGCAGATGGCTGAACCCGACTAAGGGCCTCACGATACGCAGCCTATCAAATGAATGTGTTTATACTATAAGTTTGCCTAAGCTATAATCTAAATCCTATGTTTCCCTAAGTTATAGTCTGAATCCTAAGTTTACCTAAGTTATAGCCTGAATCCTAAGTTTACCTAAGTTATAGTTTGAATACTTATAATTCTAACATAAGTCTCATAAACGTAAGTACTTACATCCGTCTCCTTGGCTCTCTCGTCGACGAAGCTCCGTCCTTCCGCCTCTTGTGGGTATGCTGGAATACATCGTGTATGGTGACCGAGTCAGCATCTTTTCTCTCCTTCAACGCCCGTTGGGTCTGCATACGAAATATTCATAGAATTTAATTAATTAAGTATATTAATTGTACCGAATTAGATAGTGGAATGAATTTGCGGTATCTCACCAATTATGCAAGTGTCGCTGCGTGGGGCTTTGATCCACCCGTATGTAGCCCTGCGTCCCGTCAGTTCGCTTTCGCTTTTTTCGATTTCTGCTTGAAGGCAGGAGCATCCATCTTCTCCAAGAGCTGCTCATAGTAGTCCTGTCGGATCCTACTTCTTCTTCGAATGTGCCGTTCGAAGGTCATAAACCGCATCCCGGATCTTCTTCCCGGCGGCGCTTCTATAGGTCCTACGGATCGCCTCCTCGCGATGGGGGGCCACTAGAAGGTCCTTTGACATACAAATTCAATTATCACGATATTAAAAAAATAGTTGATGAAAAAGTAATTAATAATTAATCATAATATATATATATATATATATATATATATATATATATTTATATATATATATACCCATATCTCGTCGAGCCAGCGGTACTACAAGTCTAGGAGCACCTCAGAAAAATTGAGGTAGGGGCCATGGTAGTTAGCCCGGATAATCTGCCCTAGAAGCCTGGTAGCATCCCACGAAAAAAATCTACAATGAAGTAAAGACTGGATTATTAACTTGAATAAATGAAACAAATTTATTAAATTAACGTAAATTTACTTACGCTTCACCCGCGGGGCCATAGCTCTCGTCGAAACTCGCCCATCGGCCTCTCTGGTGGCGTCGACGGATCCGCGGCTCTGCACATGTACTTGTTAGTAACCTAGGTGTAACTGAATCCGGGGGTACTCCGGGGCCCACTGTGTAGTAACTGGTGGTACCGCTGGGGGATCCGCTGGCCGAACGGTTCCGCTAGCGGATGGAGATGCCCTCGACGAAGGTATCGATAGTCCCGTGGTAGATCGACGGCGGGATGAGTCTGTGCCCGGGGTACTCTCCGGGTCGGGATCGTTAGATGGAGTCGCCTCCCGAGAAGGCGGAAGGAGAACACGACTACTACCACGACCACGCCCACCACCACCACCACCACCACCACGACCAGCACCACTAGCACCACGACGACGAGTACTAGCCATCAGCAGGGCGGACAAGTGACGCCGTGAAGAAAAGAACTATGAGTGCCATCTGAAACAAGAATATGTAGAAGTTTAAACTGAATTCACTAAGTTATAAGTTCTTTTATGAGGTCAAACTAAAATCACGTAATTGAAAGTATTTTTAATATATACTGATATTTAATCTAATTATCGTCATCGTCTTGGTCCTCGTCCTCAGCCTCGTCCTCATCATCATCCTCATCCTCATCCTTATCCTCATCGTCGACTTCATCTGTATCTTCATCCTCATTAAATTTTTCTTCTTCTTCTTCTTTTTTCTTCTTCTTCTTCCTCATCCTCAATATTTGGGACAAGATGCCTCTTTTTCCTCTGGTTGACAGCTAAGTCTTGTGTATCAACCCCTTCCTCCTCTCTATTTTCCTCAATAATATTTTCAACATCCTATGTATCCAACCGTTGTACCAAGTATTGGGACTTTTCGATCTGGTCCTCTTGGTATGTGAAATAATGTATAGGCAACTCTAGAGGAGGATAATATAGTTTGTGTCGATAATCATAAAATAAAAATTAACTCTATCATAAATAGATATAATCAGAGAATTGAATACGGAAATAATAAAGATCAAGAAGAGCATACGCAGACACAGCAGTTTTTAACCTGGTTTTCCTCATGGAGGACTAGTCCAGGCCTAAGAACTCTAGCTCAGGATTGAAATCCACTACTTTTGAAATAGTGTACAACCACGTGCCTTTACTCAGAAGAGCACGCCAACTTCTTACAGATTCGCAGGTGGCGAAACTTGGAATTGTCTAAGTGACTTTTCTTTTCAACTCTTGCATAAAAACTTCTTGCTGAATCGCACTTGATCACCTTGGGGCTAAGGAAGTTTTGTGGCTAGTAGATTAGAAGAGTAAGGCTTAGGTAGTATAAGGCTTAGATGATTGAGAGTGGGAGATAGAAAGATAATATGAAATGAGAGAAATCAAGCCTTATTTATACTACTCTGGGAGGCAGAGTTCGGCCCGAATTCTGCCCCAAGAATTCAAATTTTTGAACGTTGGACAGCTTGTACCAAGCAGGCCCTAAAAATCAGTTCCTGGAAATCAGGGGATAGAGTTCGGCCTGAACTCTGTGTGGGGACAGAGTTCAGCCCGAACTCTGCCTCCTAGGTGGTAGAATGGCCTTTGGGCCTATTGGCTTTATTTGGCTTGGTGGAGCTTGGGCTTGGTTCAGGAATTAGGTCTATTTGTATGGTAGAGCCTGGAGAGATATGTCTAGGGGTTGAGATGACACAGTGCGACTCAACGTACATATTCTCCTAGACTCAATAAATTGAAGATTACAGACTTGGAACAAATAGGAAAACCAAGAGCCCTTTTGATGACTCCATTCTTCTGATATTTGAGCAGACCTGAAGACGTCTTTTTCCTTGACAGCAGTCATCCAAACATATACAGATCTGAAATCTGAATACCCTTCGGGACCTTCGCCCCCGAACCCCCGACGGAGGGCGCTGCCCCTTCGACCCCTGTCCGCTGATCGGGCAGCGAAACCCCTGATGCGAGGCCCCGGATAGGTCGCTAGGCGGTTCGAAGAAATATCTTTGTATGACGCCGTCTTTGGTCCATCATTAGTTCTTCATTGCCTATGCCCTGGTTTGATCATGCTTACTGCATGTCTACAAATACATGTTAGACGAGCAAAATATGTTGCAGTACGATACAAGCATGGCAATATGATATAGGACAATTAGGACAATGCTAAGTTTAAGTAGCAATATGATAGTGAGTATATGAATATTAGTGACATCATTATGTTAAACTTAACTGATTAGCCATATTCAAAAACACGATATAATCATTGGGCTAACAGTATGCTGGGTCTCCAACGTTGAATGTATTTCTAGATTTAATCTTGCATACTACCCACCAGTCAAATCAATCTCTACGACGCCTTGGCTAGCTTGTATAGTAGACTTGAACAGCCTGACTTGCTATCGCAAACGTGTCGGACCCTCTATACCTCCTGCGATGATTTATATCGACGAATCCAAATTGTTTATCGATTCTTCAACCGATATTTGGTGTCGTATCGAACCACTCACATTTGAACATCACAATATGCATATCATATGGGGCACTATATTATAAATCTAAAACATCTCGAAGCACTCCATAATAGCCAAAGTCCGGCTCGTCGTCATAGATGGTGCCTCTTATGCAAACACCAGAATCCTTGGTACTGAAGCCGTCATTGACATATTCGGCATTTATAGCATTCTGAGTTGCCTTAAACTTGAAGCCATTAACGACATAGCCTATCCAAGTCTTTGCATGCTTCTTTGATCCCAATGACAAATAACGAATACTCTCAATTGTCAGTGTCGTTTCAGGCAATAAAACCTGTAAACAAATATTGATAATTTAAATATTTCAGATGCATATAGTTTAATGGTAGCCGTATAAATTATTATCCCAATTACTTACGTATTTGTGAAACCAGGACGGAAAGGTACAATCAACCTCTCTTTGAAGTCCTTCATCGGTAATATCGGGTGTCCTCATTTTAAATTCATCTCTAAATACACTGTTAGAGAGAATAAAAATAAGTGTAGTCAGTTACTTCACCAAATTAGAGATTATAATGAGTTTAAGTGTTATCACTTACTTCTTCAAATCTCTCACTTCTTGTATGTCATAATTTAACAAGACATATCGGTGAGCGGCATCATACTCGTCGTCAGTCAACCATCGTTTATTACTAGTCCCAATAGGCTTGCCCCTTACATTGAATATACCTCCATCCTCAACGTCCTCGTCATTCCTTTGAGGTCTATTTCGATTTGTCTAAACATGAGTATCAAAATAAATGGAGCATAAGTTTGATACCTCCTCGATAAGATATGCTTCGCATATCGAAGCCTCTATATGAGCCTTGTTGCCAACTTTCTTTATTAGATGGTGTAGGTATCTAGAGAGACAAATTATCTTGACAATTAACAATAAAATGCAACTTAAATTATATCAATTTTTATGTACCTTTCAAATGGGTACATCCATCGATAATGAACAGATGCACCGACACGAGGAAATATTTTCATTGTAGATGTACCTTTCAATTTTACTAGCCCCAATAGGCTTGCCCCTTATATCAATTTTTATCTAGATGAATCGGTAGATGCTCCATGCTGTCGAAGAAGCCCGGAGGAAATATTTTCTCTAACTTGTAAATTGTTAAGATAATCTTCTCCTTAAGTTCAACCATGTGTTGCACCGTCAACTTAGTTGAACAAATATCCCTGAAGAATGTAGATAGCTCGGACAACGGAACCCATACAGAAGAAGGCAACAACTCTCTCAAAGCAATGGACAGTAATCTTTCCATAAACACGTGGCAGTTGTGACTCTTCATTCCCGTTAGCTTGCGTTCATTGAGATCAACGCATCTAAACAAATTCGACCCATAGCCGTCGGAAAATCTTAAAGTAGATATCCACTTGCAGATTATTAATCTATCTTCCTTGCTCAATGTGTATTGTGCTACCGGCTTAGTTAATTGTCCACCAGCTCCCCTTTGTATCAAGTTCAGATAAGGACGTTTGCATATCTCGACAATATCTTGTCTTGCTTTTAGATTATCCTTCATCTTTCCTTTAATATCTATGACGGTATTGAAGACATTATCGAACACATTCTTTTCGATATACATGACATCAAGATTATGCCTTATAAGATTATCTTTCCAATAAGGCAAGTCCCAGAAGATACTCTGTTTGGTCCAATTATGGCTTTGTTCGAACCCCTCGACACGATTGTTTGATGGATCTTCAATTACGGAGGGCAAGTCCTTTATATCTGTCCAAATATCGTATCCCAACAATCTGGGTGGCAGATGAGAAAATTCTTATTTTGGAGCTCTGAACGTGTCCTTGTTCTTTCTCTAAGGATGACTCGCGGGCATAAATTGACGGTGACAGTCAAAGAAAGAAGTTTTTCCTCCATGCTTAAGGCGGAACGTCCTTACTATTTTTTATGCATATCGGACAAGACATGGTGTCGTTAGTACTCCATCCCGACAGTATACCGTATACTGGAAAATCATTTATTGTCTATATCAGTGAAGCTCTCATCTGAAAGTTCTATTTCCTGGAATATCATAGGTCGCGACGCCGATCTCCCACAGCTGTTTCAGCTCATCCACCAATGGCTGTAAATATGTATCGATATTTTTTGTCAGATTTTTGAGACCCGGTATGATAGCTATCAAGTACATATAAAGAGTTCATACACATCCATGGTGGCAGATTGTAAGGGGTAAGAATGATCGGCCGGCAGGAGTATTGAGATCCCGACTGCCCAAAATGGGCGAAGCCATCAGAACATAGCGCCAGACGTACATTTCTAGGCTCTGCAGTAAAATCTGGATGACACAAATCAAAATGTTTCCACGCCTCTCCGTCCGAAGGATGTGACAATTCTCTATCGTCTTTTGTGCGTTCTTCGTTGTGCCACGTCATGTGTTCAGCTGTATTCAGAGACATATACATCCTCTGCAAGCACTTCGTGATCGACAAGTAATGCATATACTTGTAAGGACGTCGTTTCTAGTTGACTTTCCTTTTTTCCTTTACTGGCTTGTAACGATCCGCATTACAGAAGCTGCAACTTTCTATGTCCTCCTTCTTCTTGAAGTACAACATGCATCCGTTGTGACAACAATCTTTCTTCTCGTACCCCAGTCCTAGTTGTCGGACCATCATCTTTGACTTGTAGAAGTTTTTTGGGAGCTCTTTTGATTCCTTCGGTAAGATCCCCGTCGCTAGTTGTGTAATTCGATCATAGCAAGTTTGTGGCAAGTTAAAATCAGACTTTATGTTAAACAACTGCATCATCACTGAGAGTACGAAATGAGTCTCACAATCAGGATGTCGAGGAGTATCTGCATCCTGAAACATATCATAGAACTCCTTCGCCTCGGGATTACGATACTCCGGATCAAAATTAGGCCCTGCCGCATCGTACAGCATATCTTGTGCACGATTCTGCAGGTCTCCATAATCAACAGAGCATCAGTCGCCCATGACAAAATCCGTTGCAGCATTTTCATCAAAAGCATAAGTAGCAGCATTCACAACCTGTCTTTCTGCATATAGTTCACCTTACGATGACCACATGCAGTAATCACGTACGAAACCCTTACGGATTAAATGATCTCTCACAGTCACCACTTCTTCGTAACGTCTATTGCGATAATTACCACATGGACACTTGATTTTGTTACCATCCATGTACTGAGCTTTGCTCATGGCATACTTAAGAAACACTTCCACGCCTGCCTGAAAATTGTTACTTACACCTATTCTACTATCGTGTTATCGTTTGTACATCTATGTACGATCAAAGAAGTAACGATCCATAGCAGATTGGATGTGAAAATCTGTATCATAAGACAAACAGAATTACTATGTAATCATGTACTCTCCAATAACCAGATGTAACTGTGTTAGGGGGTACTCGGGGCCCACCATACAGTAACTGGTGGATCCGCTGGTATAGGCCGGATGTACTTAGTATCGACCGTATCAGATTAGTATCGGTCTATCGGTTTGGTATAGGCCGTATCAGATTGGTATCGGCCTTAGCAAATTGGTATCATCCTATCCGATATGTACATGTATCGGTCGTATAGTTAGGATTCATATTGGCCTTATCGATTCGGTATTGGCCATATCCGACAGGTATCGGCCGTGTCGGATGAGTATCGACCATATCGGCCGTGTCGAATGAGTATCGAGGTATCGGCCGTGTCGGATGAGTATCGACCATAAGGAAAAGAGAGATTGAAAGCAATAATATATAGAGTTGAATTTTGGAGAAGAACTCTTGTAATTCGCCCAAAATACAACTCTATATGTTATTGCTTTCAATCTCTCCTTCCTGATGGAAAATAAAGCATGTATGTTACTGTAACTGGCCAATCACTCCCGTAAACATCAATATTTAGGAGATTTTTTACGCTCTTGTGACTCTCTTGTAATGGTAATCTAGCTCGAGAAGAGAGAAATCTAAGTACAGTTGTTACTAAACCTTCCACCATACTAATCTGATACTGCCGATACTAATCCAATACGCCGATATCGACCTATCGGATATAGCCGATACCGAATCGATAAGGCCAATACGAATCCTATCTATACGGCCGATACATATCGGATATGACGATACCAATTTGCTAAGACCAATACCAACCGATACAGTTGATACTTATAAGTACCTACTGGTCGAGGAGGTTGACCTGCTGGTACATCCATGTATGATCAATGAAGTAACGATCCATTACAAATTGGATGTGAAAATCTGTATCGTAAGACAAACTAAACATAATTAGTGTAACGCTCCAGTCCCAAAATACGTAGGACTAGGAACGTAGACATGCCAGCTGTACTCATACGAAGTACACTCTAATATATGGAAACCTCATATGAATACATAAGCTGTAAAATGCAGTAGAACCATAACTAATCTCATCCACACAAAAATAAATGAATAAAAGATATCATATAATGGTAATGAATTGTCTTGATACAATATGTTGGGCGGAGACAAATCCACTACCAACAAATAAAAGAAATACATGAGAAAAGAAATGATTTTGGCGAGCGAAGCGAAGACGATCCAAGTGTAATCATCCTCGAAGAAATAGCGAGGATCATGGCTAGAGCTAGAACACCTGTGAAAGACAAGAGTACACACCTGGCAAGATAACCAGGTCCTCAGAGGGACGTAACAAGACACATAATAACATGCCATATAAACTGAATAAATATTGCTCAAATAAATAAGGGATACATGCAATAGGGTACCTAACCGTACTATAGCGAATATGCAATAAAAATAAACCTTTGACGCATGGGACGGATATGGAATATCAGGAATCAGGACCGTATCTCCCACTGAAGATAACCGACAATCAGGATCGTACGTCCCACTGGAGATAACCGACTATCAGTACCGTAACTCCCATTGGAGATAACCGGCAATCAGGACAGTGCATATATGACCCATACATTAAGGAACTGTTCTCCCACCCAATGCCTATTATGTTGTATCCACAATAGTAAACCTCTATAACCGCTAAGTCAAACTAGCATGCAATTCTATTAGCGGTTAATCCTATCGTACGGCTTATACGCAACGGTGGCCAGCCAGTCATGCATGTCCGTATTCTACATACGACACACAACTTCGTGATACAATATGTCAAGGCCAATGAATACAACACACAAAGGTGGTCCCTTAAATCTAGGTTTAATGTGTAAGAAAAATAATACATAGCAGAAAATATAACTGAACAATAAGTTCTAACAGGTTATGCCATGTATCACAGTTTATTTTGCATAAAAAAATAATAATGCATAAAATATGAGCTAAAATAAATAAACAGCAAATGGCAAGGTGTCTTGCCTGGTAGTACACCTGGTGTGCTGCGAATATCACGGTGGCACGAACTACAACTTCGGTGCGACAACTACACAAGGTGACCTCTGGTGTTCGTGTGATGATCTGATACATCACGATTTGTCTAATAGCCATGGTCGACGTGAAGGAGTCTGAATTTTGCGAGAAGATGGGGAATATGATAACTCACAATCAGGATTGACAAGTAATAAGGATTTATGGAGAAAAGTACTTCTACTTTTTTTAGAAAATATTTTATAATACGTGAAAAATATGTTTTATTAGTTAAAATAATTTTATGTAAATACTTGAAAATAATTTATATATAAAAGTTCATAGGTCCCAGAACTCAAGATATACTAGGCCAAAAAATCTTATTAAAATATACATGCATATTTAACTAAGCCCAATCTATTTTTATAAAAACATCAGCAATATACGTATGGTCGAAATCTTGATGTAAGAAAATATCGTTAAAGCCAAATTATTTAGAAGTACTTTATAGTTTTATACAATATATGTAAATCTTTATTTGAAATACAATCCCAAAAAAGAAGAAGCCCAAACAGTTTATTTAAATTATATATGTATGTATTACCATAATAATACTATTGATATTTAAAAATAAATAACAGTATGTTACATATAATGTATATACATTTGTTCTGTACATATTACTAAAATAATAATAGGCAAAATACTTATACTAATGTATAACACTGTTGTTAGCAGTTCACTTAAAATACTTAGATATAAGAAAAAAAAGGTAAGTATAAGCTCGGTTCTCTCTTCCAATCCTGGAGAGAGAGGTTGAGAGAGTAGAGAAAATTTTAAGAAGATGAAGAAGAGAGAGAGAGAGATCGATGGGGAAGAGGGATCAGGGAAGTGGGAGAGTGGAGACGAGGTCGGGGGGTGAGCGGGAGTGTGGGAGAGAGGAAACTGGAGGCTAGGGCGAAAGCAAGAGCGGAGATGGGGGTCGGTGTGGAGAGGAGCGCAGGTGGCACGCGAGCACGCGGCAGAGAGGGGTTGCGCGCGCGCCGCTCGTGGTAGAGGCGGAGGCAGACGGGCTCGGCTGTGGTGGCACTGTACGGACACGTCGAAGTGGCGGGTTTAGCATGCTCTCATTGTAGAATGTTGTAAATATATGAAATCACATATACATATAGCCATATATAAACTCCATGATAAATAGCAAAAATATGAATGTGCCTTGATGAGTGGTTGTGTTTAGCTTGTATAGCCTTGTGATTGGTGTGTGATTGCTAGACTAGGCTTGGTTAGGCCTAGTGAGACTTATTAGACTTGTTGGGCTAGGACTTGACCTAGTTTGACCTAGACAGTTGACCAAGTTTGACTTAGAGTTGACTTTAATCCCAAAATTGACTTAGAATCATGCAGATTGCATCGTAGACTTCATTTATCTTATATTAAACACATTATAACCCATACTGCTCTATTTAGGACATTGTGACTCCGGTGCAGACATCTGATATTTCATTACTCTTTTCAGAGTATCAGGCGAGTACATTCTCTGACAGTTCTTTCATTTACTTGTCAATTACTGTACTTCAGTTCTAGTTAGCTGTATGTGATTCTCTGTTACAAACACGTATTTTTATTTCTGAATCCATGTATGCGACACATGTACTTACTTGTCTTACCTCTATTATTCGAATCACTATACGAATCATCATACGAATCACTATTCGAATCACCCTATTCGTATCTTCATATGTTGGTTGGACTTGTATTCGTCTTATGTGTTGGATTACGGATTCATTTGTATTAGACTGGGCGGGGAAATACTGATTAGACATGTAGACATATCCCCCTATTCGAATCACCCCTCTGTGAATTATATTCGAACGATAGCTATCCCTCATCTGATCAGTGAGTGGTGTGCCGTATTACCTACAGCCGTTTATATGTCGAACTCGGTATTTTAAAACACACTTAGAGAATTTATTCGAATCATTGTTGACTACTATTCGAATCACTATTCGTATCACCTTATTGACATCACTATTCGCATCATCTTATTCGAATCACCTTATTAGAACAATGATTAGAATCACATTCGACTCTTCTTGTATTAGATTCACTTTGGGATTACACTCGACTTATATTGTACTATCTGAACTCATTATGTTACTCTAGTTCAGCTAGATCTTGTTTTACAGTCTTCATTGCTATGATTCTTCTCTTGTTTAGTTATTTACTTTCCTTGCGCTTTATCTGTCTTTCTTACCATCACCTAAAAATTAAACTGCCATATTCATCAATACAACTGTCTATAACTGCTTTATAGTTCTCTGTCATTTACTTGGAATTTCTTGATGAAATGTACTCGTTCCTGTCCTGACTGGACCTGTTGAAAATATTACAGATGATTGTCCTGAGGACATTTGCCCCACTTGCCTTGGAGCAGGGGATGGCTTAGCTACCTATAGCCCCGACACTCAGGAGTGATCGGGAGACTAGCTAGTAGACTTGGTTTAGTTTTCATGTTTTAGAATTTGAATTGTAATAACTTGAGATTCGAGTTTGTATTTGAAGTTTGTTTGAGATATTATTATTTAGTAGTTTATAAATGTTGTTATTTAGTTTTTTAGTTATAAACTTCTGTGTTATCTAATCGTGCTTAGACTATGATTGAGATTTCATTATATCTATACTTGTCCTCCGTTCGGAGTTGAGATTTGATAAGTACATTATATAATTGCGTGAGTTGTTGATTAGATAGTAACCTAGGATAGCGTTCTACCGCCGACACTGCGGCGTAGGCTGGACGTACCCACTTCTCGTGCCCCTATACAGGGTGTGGGTCGTGACAGGGAGCGCTCAGGTGGCTAGGGCACGGCAGATCCGACCGACGGCGTGCTGGGCTCGCGATGGACAGCGGGAAGAGGTGGTGGAGCGCGGCCGTCGCTGATGGCCGCGCGGGGGTTTCGTCGACGGATGGCCGGGAGTGCCAGATCTAGTGCCTACGCGGAGCGGCGGAGGTGGTGCACGCTCGGCGGCTGATCGGGACAAGGGCGGTCGCCGGAACATGGCCTGGGTCAGGTGAGGGTCTGGGTTTGATGTCGATGGTGTTTTATTTGTTTTTGGGTTTTTCTTTTGGTGGAATGGGTGGCGGTGGTAATTGTGGTGGTTGTAGTGGTCGGGACAAGGTATAGATGGTGGTGGTGGTCTCTGTGAGGAGGTGCGAGGTGGACGATGGGTGGGTGATGGCCGTAGGTGGTCGCCGAAGATGTTATAATTGCGGTAGTGATGGTAATGGTAGAGCGATCGACGGGGAGTGGTTACTGGTGTTGGGGGTTCGGGTCTGTGGCGGCAGCAGGGTGGTGTCGGTGGTGGAAAACTACGGCGTAGTGGTGGACGAAATAGGGGGCTAGGATTGGAGAAGTCAAAGCGGCCGACGCGGCACTATATCTAGGGCTCGGTCAGAATGTCGGGGAAACGGCGAGACGGGGTACTGGTGTTGAGATGGGGTCTCGGCCTCAGTGGAGGAAGAGGAAGGGTAGAACATAGGTGGCTGGCACAAATTAGGTTTAGAGACTTGAGTTTACTGTTGCGTGTCGGGGGTGTGTCCGACACGAAGGAGATGGGTTTGTATATGTAAACTAGATGGAATAAGAATTAGACACTGACACGGTGCACACACTTGTGGTGGAAATTTGTGGAGAATAGAAATTTATGGATGAGTACCTGCCTATTTATAGGATGTGGGAATTCCCAGTTGGATAAGGACTAAAAATTTAAACCCAATTACATAATTCGTAATTTAATTTAAATCAATTTAAATCGATTCAATCCAAAAATAATCCAAATCCAATTCCAATTTAAATCTAAACTCTTAAAATTCTATCTTTAAATTTAAACTATTTAAATTAAATCCAAAAATCTAATCAAAGATTTAATTTGCCACAATAATTACAAAATATATCTTCCAAAAATACTATAATAATAATTTCAAAAATTACATTATTATTTAAAAATAAACTAATAAATAATTACGAAATATATATGTATGTCCAAATAATATTGACATAAATATACTTTTCTAATATACCATTTTAATAAAAAATTTATTATTATAATTGTATAAATGAAAGGCTTTTCATGAATAAAATCATAAACTTGAAAATTTTAGTACGATAGCTAAAAATAATTATTATATATATTATTTTGAAACTATAAAATAGGAAAAAATATTTTCAAAAATATGTACGCTCGCACATATTCGCACTCGTCGAGCAATTTCGAAAAATAAAATTTTGCGCGCGACGTATAATACAACTACACGACGTACAATACAAAATAAAAAAAATTAGTACCAATTTAATAATAATAATAAAAATAGTAGAAATTTAGGGGTTTTACATCCTACCAAACTTAAAAGAATTTCGTCCTCGAAATTAAGGATTAGTAGGGGGTGAGAAGACACAAGGGGGGTATCGATGGGGAACAAACAATGACAATGTTTCAACAAAATCGTGTCGTAAGAAATCGCGATCTAATTCATAGAATTTAACATGGGTATGGTTATGACGGTCGCGAGTTAAGGCACGAGTAGAAGATTAATGGTTTAAAGTTTAAATCAAGAGTATCGTGCAATAGAGAATGATATGGTATCAAGAGAAAATAATTTAGCGACCTAGTAGATATGGGTTCTTGAGAGTAGGTTGAGGCACGAATAAGAGATCGATTAGGTTCATGCCTAAATTATGTGATTTGGAACGTTCATGATAGCGAATATAGGGCCAAGAAAAGGATGAGTAGTTTAAGATGAAGATATAGCAATATCGAGTGATAATAATCATAATCGATATAAAGGCTAGAGGAGGTTCTAGTACAATGCATTCGTCCTTCTAAAATAGGTGAAGGCGAAAGCAATATAGAGTTCGAATGAGACGTTATCGAATACGAATACGTGGTTCAAAGGCGACCGAATAATTCAAAGGGAGTTGTCAAGGCAGTCGCGGAGGGGACTCTAGAGGACAAGTTTAGCTATGTCCCCATCCATGTAAAACGATAGATAGAAGCGAACCAAAGTGCACTCGGTTGATCAGACCATCATGCACCGGTTCTGATTAGACATTATGTTAGTGAGCGGCCGCTCAATAGCATATGCCTTGATCAAGCTTGATAAAGAATTAGCTTGCAAATACTAGGCTATATTAGCATCATTAGTCAAGATAGTAGTACATAGGCACGATGATAGATGAAATAAGAACAATTATGAATAGTCTAAGAGTCATAAGAATCTAAGTCTTATTTATTCCTATACAATCATTCTACGCTTTTATTGTCCAAGATTTGGTTGACCAAATGGGTTAAATTTCTCTCGTCTCTATAGTCTAGATAATACTATTTATATTCTCTTTAATGGTCAAGAGTGTGTCGGGTCGAGGGGTATTCTACCCAACTTAAAAGAATTAAGCTAAGCGTGTGTTTTGGGACATCCAACTAGTAGGGTCAATATCTAGCAAGTACGAATGGGAGATAAGAATAATGATAGAAGGGATCAAGCAAGATGCAATCGATGAGTCGAACGGTAGTTCGAATATGGAATCGAGGAAAGAGGTCAAGTATGTGGATGAGATCCTAGACTTCTAATCCTATTTGCAGGCTTGCTTGGTACGGTAAAGTAACCAAACAATTTATCTAGACCTGCATGGGCCACCACAAAAATATGTAACAGCCCCAGTCCTAAAATACGTAGGACTAGGAATGTAGACATGCCAGCTGTACTCATACGAAGTACACTCCAATATATGGAAACCTTGTATGAATACATAAGCTGTAAAATACAAGTAGAACCATAACTAATCTCATCCACACAAAAAAAATGAATAAAAGATATCATATAATGGTAATGAATTGTTTTGATACAATATGTTGGATGGAGACAAATCCACTACCAACAAATAAAGGAAATACATGAGAAAAGAAATGATTTTGGCGAGCGAAGCAAAGACGATCCAAGTGTAATCATCCTCGAAGAAATAGCGAGGATCACGGCTAGAGCTAGAACACCTGTGAAAGACAAGAGCACACACCTGGCGAGATAACCAGGTCCTCAGAGGGACGTAACAAGTCACATAATAACATGCCATATAAACTGAATAAATATTGCTCAAATAAATAAGGGATGCATGCAATAGGGTACCTAACCGTACTATAGTGAATATGCAATAAAAACAAACCTTTGACGCATGGACCGGATCAGGAATATCAGGAATCAGGACCGTATCTCCCACTGAAGATAACCGGCAATCAGGACCGTACCTCCCACTGGAGATAACCGGCTATCAGGACCGTACCTCCCATTGGAGATAACCGGCAATCAGGACAGTGCATATATGACCCATACATTAAGGAACTGTTCTCCCACCCAATGACTATTATGTTGTATTCACAACAGTAAACCTCTATAATCGCTAAGTCAAACTAGCATGTAATTCTATTAGCGGTTAATCCGATTGTACGGTTTATACGCACCGGTGGCCAGCCAGTCATGCATGTCCGTGTTCTATATGCGACACACAACTTTGTGATACAATGTGTCAAGGACAATTAATGCAACACACAAAGGTGGTCCCTTAAATGTAGGTTTAATGTGTAAGAAAAATAATACATAGCATAAAATATAACTGAACAGTAAGTTCTAACAGGTTATGCCATGTATCACAGTTTATTTTGCATAAAGAAGATAATAATGCATGAAATATGAGCTAAAATAAATAAACAGCAAATGACAAGGTGTCTTGCCTGGTAGTACGCCTGGTGTGTTGTGAATATTACGATGGCACGAACTGCGACTTCGGTGCGACAACTACACAAGGTGACCTCTGGTGTTCGTGCGATGATCTGATACATCACGATTTGTCTAATAGCCATGGTCGACGTGAAGGAGTCTGAATTTTACGAGAAGATGGGGAATATGATAACTCACGATCAGGATTGACAAGTAATAAGGATTTACGGAGAAAAGTACTTCTACTTTTTTTTAGAAAATATTTTATAATACGTGAAAAATATATTTTATTAGTTAAAATAATTTTATGTAAATACTTGAAAATAATTTATATATAAAAGTTCATAGGTCCCAGAACTCAAGATATACTAGGCAAAAAAAAACTTATTAAAATATACATGCATATTTAACTAAGCCCAATCTATTTTTATAAAAACATCAGCAATATACCTATGGTCGAAATCTTGATGTAAGAAAAAATCGATAAAGCCAAATTATTTAGAAGTACTTTATAGATTTATACAATATATGTAAATCTCTATTTGAAATACAATCCCAAAAAAAGCCCAAAATAGTTTATTTAAATTATATATATGTATTACCTATAATAATACTATTGATATTTAAAAATAAATAACAGTATGTTACATATAATGTATATACATTTGTTCTGTACATATTACTAAGATAATAATAGGTAAAATACTTATACTAATGTATAACACTGTTGTTAGCAGTTCACTTAAAATACTTAGATATAAGAAAAAAAAAGGTAAGTATAAGCTCGGTTCTCTCTTCCAATCATGGAGAGAGAGAGGTTGAGAGAGTAGAGAAAATTTTAAGATGATGAAGAAGAGAGAGAGCGATCGATGGGGAGAGAGGGATCAGGGAAGTGGAAGAGTGGAGACAAGGTCGGAGGGTGAGCGGGAGTGTGGGAGAGAGGAAACTGGAGGCTAGGGCGAAAGCAAGAGCGGAGATGGGGGTCGGTGTGGAGAGGAGCGCCGGTGGCGTGCGAGCACGCGGCGGAGAGGGGTTGCGCGTGCGCCGCTCAGTGGTGGAGGCGGAGGCGGACGTGCTCGGCTGGGGTGGCACTGTGCGGACGTGTCGAGTAGCGGGTTTGGGGATCGCTCAGGCGGCTAGGGCACGGCAGGATCCGGCCGGCGACGCGCTGGGCTCGCGGTAGACAGCGGAAAGAGGTGGTGGAGCGCGGCCGCCGCTGATGGCCGCACAGGGGTTTCGTCGACGGATGGCCGGGAGTGCCAGATCTGGTGCCTACGCAGAGCGGCGGAGGTGGTGCACGTTCGGCGACTGATCGGGACAGGGGCGGTCGTCGGAACATGGCCGGGGTCAGGTGAGGGTCTGGGTTTGATGTCGATGGTGTTTTATTTGTTTTTGGGTTTTTCTTTTGGTGGGAAGGGCGGCGGTTGTAATTGTGGTGGTTGTGGTGGTCGGGACAAGGTGGAGATGGTGGTGGTGGTCTCTGTGAGGAGGAGCGAGATGGACGATGCGTGGGTGATGGCCATAGGTGGTCGCCGAAGATGTTATAATTGCGATAGTGATGGTAATGGTAGAGCGATCGACGGGGAGTGATGGGAGTTGTTACTGGTGTTGGGGGTTCGGGTATGTGGCGGCAGCAGGGTGGTATCGGTGGTGGAAAACTACGGCGCGACGGTGAAACGGAATAGGGGGCTAGGATTGGGGAAGTCAAAGCGGCCGACGTGGCGCTATATCCATGGCTCGGTCAGAATGTTGGGGAAACGGCAAGACGGGGTGCTGGTGTTGAGATGGGGTCTCGTCCTCGGTGGAGGAAGAGGAAGGGGAGAACATAGGTGGCTGGCACAAATTAGGTTTAGAGACTTAAGTTTAGTGTTGCGTGTCGGGGGCGTGTCCGACACGAAGGAGATGGGTTTGTATATGTAAACTAGATGGAATAAGAATTAGATACTGACACGGTACACGCACTTGTGGTGGAAATTAGTGGAGAATAGAAATTTATGGATGAGTACCTGCTTATTTATAGGATGTGGGAATTCCCAGTTGGATAAGGACTAGAAATTTAAACCCAATTAGATAAATCATAATTTAATTTAAATCAATTTAAATCGATTCAATCCAAAAATAATCCAAATCCAATTCCAATTTAAATCAAAACTCAAATTAAAATTCTATCTTAAATTTAAACTATTTAAATTAAATCCAAAAATCTAATCAAAGATTTAATTTGCCACAATAATTATAAAATATATTTTACAAAAATACTATAATAATAATTTCAAAAATTACATTATTATTTAAAAATAAACTAATAAATAATTACGAAATATATTTGTATGTCCAAATAATATTGACATAAATATACTTTTCTAATATACCATTTTAATAAAAAATTTATTATTATAATTGTATAAATGAAAGGCTTTTCATAAATAAAATCATAAACATGAAAATTTTAGTGCGATAGCTAAAAATAATTATTATATATATATATTACTTTGAAACTATAAAATAGGAAAAAATGTTTTTCAAAAATATGTACGCTAGCACATATTCGCACTCGTCGAGCAATTTCGAAAAATGAAATTTTGCGTGCGACGTACAATACAACTACACGACGTACAATACAAAATAAAAAATATCAGTACCAATTTAATAATAATAAAAAAATAGTAGAAATTTAGGGGTTTTATAATTAGTTCGATACCGATACCGATACCGATTCCGATACTCAATAAAATAGTCCGATACCGATACCGATTGGTGGTGGGACGAGCCATAATCCGCTGACGGAGGCTTCTCCATCAAAGGATTCTGGCTCGCTCCACCAACTAAATTTTGGTTTTGGTTTTGGTTTTGGTTTCGGTTTGGTTTTGGTTTTGGTTTCATTTTCAGTTTCGGTTTAGATTATTCGGTTTTGGTTTTGGTTTTGGTTTTGGTTTTGGTTTTGGTATTGGTTTCGGTTTTGATTATTCGGTTTTGGTTTGGTTGTGGTTTTGGTTTCGGTTTTGAATATAATAAATTCGGTTCGATTTCGGTTTTAAAAAAATTCGGTTCGATTTCGGTTTTGAATATACTAAATTTTATTATTCGATTTCGGTCCAAAGTTTATATATACTCCTCTCTCTATATATATACTAAGTTTATATACTAAGTTTATGTGTGTGTGTGTGTGTGTGTGTGTGTGTATGTGTGTGTGTGCGTTCCGACCCCCACCCCCACCCCACCACCCCCGACCCCAACACCCACCCTCGGCCCCAATCCGATGCACTACCACCCCGCGACCCCCACCCCCACCACCGCCGACCTCGGCACCCCCGACCCCCGCCACCCCCCTCGCTGCCTTGCCACCGCCTCCAACCCCTGTACTACCCCCCCCCGCGAGCCCCACTCCCACCACCGCCGACCACCACCCCCGGCCCCCGTCCGCACCCCCACCCCCCGCGGCCTCCCCCACCCCGGGCCCCCTCCGCCACCCACCCCCGCGGCCTCCATCTGCCCCCCTCGCCACCCCCGCGGCCTCCATCCGCCCCCTTCCCCCGCGGCCTCCTACCACAGCCGACCTACCCCCCCACCACGGCTCCCCTCTGCCCCCCACCACCGGCTACCTCCCCCCCGCGGCCTCCCACCACTGCCGACCACCCACCCCCATCACGGCTCCCCTCTGCCCCCCTCCAACCCCACCGCCGGCTATCTCCGCCCCCCCCGGCCGCCCACAACCACCAAACGAGAGAGAGAGAGAGAGTACCTTTGAGAGAGAGCTCCAAGAGAGAGAGAGAGGAGAGAGAAATATTTTGGTTCAAATGAAATTCCTCCCCCCCCGTCGGTTCAATTTAAGTTAGGGCTGGCTATTTAGCGACGGACTGTCGACGGATATATCCGTCGCTATGTAGTCGTAAAATTTCCTACGAATTTTTATATATTTTACCGCCAGCTGAGTGACTACGTAGCGACGGCTACAGTTTTCGTCGCTAAAACTCATCAGCTGGGCGACGGACGATCCGTTGCTACGTAGTCGCCCTATTTCCTACAATTTTTAAATATTTTCCCATAGCAAATATTGACTAAGGAGTGACTACCTAGCGACGACTACATTGTCCGTCGCTATTTCGCCGACGCCTTACCGACGGGTGTACGATAACTTTTCATCCTTAAAATTAAAAAAATATTGCCTGTGATTAGACGGTAAACCGTCAGTATATAGTCGGAAGTCCGTCGTTAGTAGCGACGAACTTAATCCGTCAGCTAGTAGGATGTCGCTAAAGCAATAAATTTTGGTAGTTATCAAATCTCGGTCCATCGAAGTCGGGATAAAAGAGGATAGGTGCTGGAGCAATGGGATGATGCACCAAAGTCCACTAAATGTCCACCATACCATTTCTCAAGTTCTGGACCTGAGAAATATGACGGTACTCAGCGTCGGTGAAACGAGTCATATAGGTCTTATGCCTCTATCCCTAAAGAATGACAAATGCATCAAACCTCTGGAAGAACTCGTCGAAGTGGCCTTAACTGGCAGGGGCTGGAGCAGCGGCTGGAGATGCGGCTGGATCAGCTATAGGGGCTGGTACAGCACTGGGTGGAAGTGGAGGTTGAGGGTACTTACTTGATCTAGACAGCTCAGAAGGTGATCCAGAGACAGGACAGATATCTAAGTTGATTTCAAACTTCTAGAAGATCACCATTAGATGCATAGAATAAAGGAGGTTGCGGCCTGCCCTCAGACTACTAACCATACCAGCAATAACGATCTTGGGAACAAAAAATGTGACTCCAAAGTGAATGTGGTACATGGTATCTCTAAGAAGGTGACCTCATAAGTAGATCACGTCTTAGATAGCAAGGCTGAATAAATAATGCGATGGAGTTCATAAAAATGTTGGTTCAGGTAGCGTGCGAACAAACGAGATCGAGGAACTTGACTCAGATGACACATCGTTGCCTTAAGAGACTCAAGAGTCATGTCTGGAGGGAACTAAACTTTGTTAATCTCGGCTAGAGCTTCGTCGTTGTCATGCATATGGATATACTCGCTCAAGTTTGCCGAGTTGAATTCAAGTCCTTTTCCACTGAAATAGGAATAAATGTTGCCGTCTGCTTCTTGCAAATTGCAATAAAACATTCGTACAACATTTTCTTAGATTTGGCTCGTAGTTTCTAAAAGTCTCGGAGCCATAGATTTTCAAGGCAGATGCATACTCCAAAAAGATAGTAAAATTTATCAATTGACCGGGGCAAATATTCCGGTATCGAAATTGGGTAAACCAAGATAGTAAAAATTTTGAAGACGAAAATAAGTTGGTGTCAAAATTCTCGTTGTCGTTGGGACGAGCGAAACTAAACACATTAATAGGTTCATACTCTGAATTGTAGGATGTAGCCGCGGATATCTCTTTTCTTCCTATTGTAAAGCTTAGGAGCCATGGAATTGAAATATGAGGAAGGAGAGGATATACCATAAAGAGACTTGAAAAATGAGTAGAAAATGTCTTTCTAGAGCCGGTAGATCCAAAGAGATAAAGTATTGAAGCTTTGGAAGGGGGTTCCCAAAATCTAGGGCTAGGGTTTAGAGTTTTCGGGCGGCTGAATATGGTGGAATAAGATGAATTGGACAGGGGGCTTCTGTATGTTGCTGTCTAAAAGAAAATCACGTAACCGAGTTCGGCCCGAACTCAGTCAAAACTCGGTCCAAGTTCGGTCCGAGTTCGACTAACTTGAATTTATGTTAATTTTATGTGTAATGAATTATAAACGTACTTAATAACTTTTAACTCTTTAATTTAGTTAAAATCTATCACTTTGGGTTAGCTGTAGGGGCCGGATCCCAGCTAGAGGTAGTCCGAAGACTAATGCTCCGTGTCGCTTTAGGCTATTTATACATATATGATAGAAGGACCCTTTCGGCTTGTACCCAAAATAACTTTAATTAATAAATTTAGGAATATCAAGTTTTAAGTATTTTTATTAATCATTACAAATTATGACTCTAAAAATTCAAGTATGCCTAACTCGCGACGCAGATAGTTGAAACGGTCTTCAGCTAGTGGTTTTGTAAAAATTTCTGCTAATCGATGGTATGTGTCAATAAATTCTAAGCATATATCCCTGTGTTGTTGGTGATCACGCAAGAAGTGATGACGTATTTCTATGTGCTTTGTGCGTGAGTGACATATTGGATTCTTAGTCAAGTTAATAGTGCTAGTGTTGTCACAATAAATAGCATTCTTTGTGTAGTGCATATTATAGTCTTATAGGGTTTTCTTCATCCACAAAATCTGAATACAACAACGTCCTGCTGCGATATACTTAGTCTTAGTTGTTGATGGCACAACAGAGTTTTGCTTCTTGCCAAACTAGGAGACTAAAGCTTTTCTTGGGAAATGACACGTACTGTTGGTACTTTTATGGTCTATTTTGCATCAAGCAAAAACAGCATCTGAGTAACCAATTAGGTCAAACGATGTGGTTTTTCGATACCATAAGCTGACTGTAGAAGTTCCTTTAAGGTATCGAAAAATATGCTTGACGGCACATAGATGTGATTCCTTAGAATTAGCTTGATATCGTGCACAAATGCAAATGTTAAACATTATATCAGGACGACTAACAGTTAAGTAAAGTAAACTACCAATCATACCTTGATACTTATACTAGTCGACTGGTTTGCCAACTTCATCAATGTCAAGTCGAGTTGATGTAGCCATTGGCGTGCTGATAAGTTTTACGTTGTCGAAGTCATACTTCTTCAGTAAATCCTTCGTGTACATGGCTTGATTAATGAACATTACCTGTGAGTGCTGTTTGATCTAAAGTCCTAGGAAGTAGTTGAGCTCTCCCATCATACTCATCTCAAACCCACTCGGTATACACTTAGCAAAAACTTGACAGAGTTTTTTCTTAGTAGAACCGAAAATAATGTCCTCTATATAAATTTGCACCAGTAAAATATTATCATTTGAAGATTTGATAAATAAAGTTGTATCAACTCTTTCTTTTGAAAAACTATTTTCAAGTAGGAAAATACTTAGGCATTCATACCAAGCACGCGGTGCTTGTTTGAGACCATAAAGAGCTTTTCTAAGCTTGAAAACGTGATCAGTTTTTTGAAAATCTTCAAAACTAGGGGACTGTTTCACAAAAGCTTTTTCCTTCAAAAATCCGTTTAAAATTGCACTTTTCACGTTAATTTGAAAAAGTTTAAAATTATGAGAACAAACAAATGTACAAAACATGTGAATGGCTTCTAGTCTAGCAATATGTGCATATGTATTGTCATAATTAATTTCTTTTTCTTGATTATAGCCTTATGCCACTAGACGTGCTTTGTTGTGTAGAACTTATCCATCCTCACTCAGTTTATTTTAGAACACCCATTTGGTACCAATTATCAATTGACCAATAGGTTTAGGAACAAGTTTCCAAACTTGGTTTCTCTCAAATTGATTAAGTTCTTCTTGCATGGTATCAATCCAAAACTCATTATTAAAAGCATCTGCTATTGTCTTAGGTTCTACTTGAGAAATAAATGCTACATTTGCTGCTATATCTCTAGAAAAAGAACATGTACTTACTCCTTTAGATACATCACGTATTACGAGTGTCTCTGGATGGTTTGGCATAAATTTCATCCTCTTTGGTAGACTTTTCAGATAGCCTTTATTGGTAGCAGTATCTTCAGGTGTCTTGGATTTGTTTTGTACATCCTTATCATTACTATCGCTAGATCTCTGACTTTTGGGCTCATCAAAAGTAACGTTAATCGATTCTTCAACAATCATAGATATTTTATTGAAAATTATATATCCCTTACTCTTGGCAGAATAACCAAAAATATTCCTTCATCTACCTTAGAGTCGAACTTACCCAAGTTGTCCTTGGTGTTCAGAATAAAACGACGACAACCAAAAACCTTAAAATAGGATATGTTTGGAATCCTTCCAAACCAAAACTCTTAAGGGGTTTCTTCGAGATAGGTCAAATTAATACCCTATTTAAAATATGACAGGCTGTACTAACAGCTTATGCCCAAAAATATTTATGAAGATTATGCTGATTCAACATAACTCAAGCTATTTCGCTTAAAGTACGATTCTTCCTCTCCACAACACCATTCTGTTGAGGAGTTCTAGGACAAGAAAACTCATAGTAATATCCACTATCATCACAAATTTTTTGAAATATATATTTATGAATTCGCCACCATGATCACTTCGGATTCGAGTAATCATGAAGCCTTTTTCGTTTTGTACCTTTTTGCAAAATATTTGAAATTCAAAAATGGTATCACTTTTGTTTGATAGAAAGAAAATCCAAGTATAGCGAGAGAAATCATCGACTATTAGAAAAGCGTAGAGTTTATCGCCAAGACTAGCGACTCTACTAGTTCCAAATAAATCCATATGAATCAACTGCAAAGGCCTAGAAGTGCACATCGTTGATGGATTTAAACGATGACCTAATTGCTTTATTCTTTTCACAGTCAGCACATACCATGTCTCTCTTAAATGTAATTTTTGGGAGTCCTTTTACCAGCTTTTTGGTGCATAGCCTGGAGATAGTGTCCATATTTGCATGTCCTAGCCTCATATGACATAGCCAGCTTTCATCTTGATTGGTTACTAGGCACTTTCCTGTATTGTTAGTACGTTCTAGAAAGAAAATATATATATATTATTTTACCTGATCCCTTCATATACGAGATTCTCGGTAGACATTTTATAGATATAATATTTGTCTTTCACAAAGTTGATGACATAACCATTATCTGCCATGATTAATTGGTTATGTTTCAACTCTGTTACTAGACATATGTCTTTTATTTCACAATAGGGAGACATACCAATAGTTTTATTTCTAATAATATCACCTCTCAGATTATTGCCGAAGGAAACATATCCTTCTTTCTTCATCGATAGCGTAGCGAATAAAGATACATCACCAGTCATGTGCCGCAAACATCCGCTATCGAGTATCCACTTGCTTTTAGCATAAGAGGGTTGAGGATCCACCTATAAAACAAGTAGATGAATCCTTTGATACCCATTTCTTCAAGGTTCCATTATGATTAGTCTTAGGAATCTAAGCAAGTAAATTTGTGTCAACAAGCTTTCTAGCTGTGAAATATTGTGATATGTGCCCATGTGTACCATAATATGTGCATATGAGTTTTAAAAATGTGCTCTTTGTTTCTGTGTTGACATTCCTATGTGTCTTTCTTGGAAACCTGTAAGTGAAAGCATTATTGTGAGAAACGTGTTGCTTACGAGCTTTCTTCGGTTTAGTCCTTTGTGATGTATGCTTGATATTAGGACTAACCTTAGGCCGTATAATAGGGATGACATGTTTGCCTAATTTGATCTCTAACTTTTTAGAGATCGCACAAGACTCCTCATATCTATCAGTTATATCTATGAGTCTTTGCTCTGTGACTAAGTGCCTCTTCTTTTCTATGTCATAAAGTTCATGCACTTTGACATAGTCTCTTTCTTTCTTCTCTATGGTGAGGATAGCCTCATGATATTCTACTTTATGCTTGGCTATCTCTTCCGTGTTACCGGTAGTAGATTTCTCTTTAATATCTTCAATAAGATTAGACAGTCTAGCTACATTGGTTGTGTATACCTTATTCTTTTTGCGAGATTGCTTGTATTTTTCTAACACATTTCTACGTTCTTCAAGTAGTTCGCTAAAGGCAGTTTCTACTTCGTCGAAAGTAAAATCATCATATATAGGGTTATCAGATACCTTATCAAATGCCAGCAAATAGACATTTACACTACTGCTAAGTCTGTCTCCTCCTCTGATTCACTAGCCTCACTTTCGTGCCAGATGCTTGTGTTAGCATACTTTCGATCGGTTGTAGCTTTCCTGCTCGATCTTGATCGGTCAAATAGACTGCTTTTTTTACAGTGGACAGTCCTTCTTTATGGCCTTGACTTCTTACATCCGAAGAAGAATATTTCTTGTTCATTGCTTTTGTGGATGTCTTACTTCTTTTGGTTTTATCTTTCAAACTTCAAGAACTTTCTAAAGTTTTTGACCAGCAGGGCCTGTTCATCACCATCGGATGATTCTTCGTCAGAATCATTGTATGAGGCTTTTCTGGCTTCTGCTTTGAAGGAAATAGACTTTTATTTGGGAGTTGCTTCTTCAAACTCTTGCAAGTCCAACTCATGGGTCATGAGCTTGCCCATCACTATCTCCAAAGTCATCGTGGTGAGGTCGTTTCCTTCTATGATCGCAGTAGCCTTTCGGTTCCAATTTTTGGTTAGAGCCCGTAGCACTTTTCTGATCTTCTCGTGATTGATGTAATCCTTACCAAACGACTGTAAAGGATTAGTAATATCAAGAAAATGACTAAACATCTGTGTAATTAACTCACCGGGTTTTATTTGGAAGATTCGTATTCATATGTTAGTCTACTAATTTTGGACTCCTTCACTTGGGAAGTTCCTTCATGAGTTACCTCAAGAAGTCTCCAAATTTGATTAGACGTAGTATAGGTTGATACGCGATTGAACTCGATTTTATCAATTGCACAGAATAGTACATTGATGGCTCATGCATCTAGACTAGCATGTATCTTTTTATGCTTCGTTTATTTGTTGTGTGGCTTGTCTACAAGTACACTATCAATCACAGTTCTAGGCGATTTCTTGTAACTGTCTATAACTATCGACCAAAGATCGAAGTCAAGTGATTTAAGAAAGAAACTCATTTGTGTTTTCCAGTAGGTATAATTTGTTCCATCAAATAGTGGGGGTCTATTTATGGATTGCCCTTCACCATTGAATATAGATTTAACGACTGTCATAGATATATATACTCTCTAAAATGGTTATATATATGTACAACCTGCTCTGATACCAGTTATAAGACCATTGAGTACCTCTAGAATGGGTGAATAGAGTGTATGTGTGTGCAGCAAAAATAATTACCAATTAAAAATCAAGCATTTATAAACTATGACAGATAAAAGACAGTAAATAAAATACGGTAAAGTAAGAGTCAAGAATTCAAACTCAGTGACACATCGATGTATACTAGTTTTCCTCTGAGAGGACTAGTCCAGTCTCGAGTACTCTTGCTCGATGTTAATCCAATATGGAAAAAGCTAAATGAGAGATTATAGTCTCTTACAATACCATGCTTGGTGAGGAGCGCACGACCGACTACACAACTTGATTTCGAAAACTGAAACGTTTTCTGAATGACGCCTTTGATATAAATCTTTAGTACCAAAACTCTAGGTTCAACATAACTTATACTGGCTTCGGCTAAGAGCGGTATAAGCTTGATTTGAAAGTATTGATCATTGAAAACACTTTAGAATAGATAGAAAGAAGAGTAAATGGGTGATTTGAAATGGTAAGAATTCTACTCTATTTATAGTATTTTTGCTGATCCAATTCGGGCAGAGTTCGGATGCATGAATCTCGCAAACGAACGTTATAGGCAGATTTGGTGGAAACTGATTTTTGAAATACCTAGACCGAACTCAGGCCGAGTTCTAGCCGAGTTCGCCCAGAGTTCTGTCTGGGTCAGAACTATATGGTTGGGACATATTTATTTTAGGGTTTTAGGCCTTTTGGATAGTAGACTTGGAAGTGTGGATAGGTAGGCTTTTTGAAAAATGGACTGATAAAAACCTAAGCCAGTACTGTAGAAGCATGAAAAAAGTGCAGTAGTTACAAAGGTGCAGAAGACATAAGTTACTTCACATGCTTCACAGAAGTGCAGAATATACCAAGATTGCTACACACGTACTATAAAAAAGACCATCGGCAGGTGAAGGGATGGTAACTCTAACCGCCGGACGTAGAGGCTCCTAAAGGGGCACCCCAGGGGCGGGCTCCTCAGGAAGTTCCCTGAGTGTCTTTGACCATCTAGACTTCCTCTTTGCCTGCACAAGCAAAATGGCAATGAGGGAAAAGTCTGGGATAGCGACGTTCAAGTGGCACTATGCGTCATCAAGCAAGTATTCGCACAGGCTCCCTGTAAGTTGCACTGCATGTCACCATGCAAGCAACCGCGCATGCATTATGCAAGCTTCACTGCGTATCCGAAAATGAACATCCACATAGGAGCTATGTACGCTGCACTGCGCGCCACCACTGTTAGTGACTCTGCGCATCAGCAGAAACCTTAGCACATCTTATAGTCGTTACTTGGTTAAAGTAACGACTATGCACATCGGTTGATGGAGCTTCAGTGCATCTTATAGATACTACTCCGAAGAGTGGTGCCCATGCGCATCAGTGGAAAGTGCTTTCGTACATCTTCGGGATGCTACTCCGGGGTGTAGTGCCCATGCACATAAGCGAAAAGAGCTTTAGCATATTTTCGAGACGCTACTCCGAGAAGTAACTGCTCTTGTGCATCAACAAATTAGGGAGTCGATGTTCATCGAACACTTACTTGCAACAGGCGGCCGCACGTCTCTGTGCACTTCAACGCCAACGATCGAAGAGTCGTCGACGGCCTTCGACGTCGGCCGCTTCCCTCTGGCCTTTCTCGTGCTCCCCGCAGCCGCCTTGGGAGCCTTGGGGACTCTCGATCTTTTGGGAGCCGTGGCAGGAAGACTAGGGTTCTGAAAAGGAAAACTCTCTGAGAAGAAGAGCTTAGTTGGAAGGAGAACACATATGGCAAAAAACAAAGCCCTACTTATAGGGCGAAGCCACATCGGCAGATGAAGACAAAAGAGACCCTTCGTACTTGAAGAAACGCTTCGAACAGCATGGAGATAGAATGAAATCATGATGGATTTTAGTCCTAAAAATAAGGAGATGTCATTACTTTTAAATGAAACGATGGCTCGAAAGCATTCATGCTGATGGTAATTTTATGACGCTAGCTGTCAGCGACCAACTGTGTAGTCCCAGTGACACGTGATATTTCATGCTTCTATTCAAATTGTTCCAAACTTGTTCAAGTTTGAAAACTTTGAAGGGGGTCTTGTAGAAGCATAAAAAAAGTGCAGCAGCTACAAAAGTACAAAAGACATCCGTTACTTCGTATGCTTTACAGAAGTGCAGGATATACCAAGATTGCTGCGTACATACTACAAAAGGACAGTGCATAAAGGAAAATTCTTTATTAAAATTATGTTTACAAAAAGATCTATTACGGACTCTTCATGGTTACATATAATAACTAAAACCTAAATCACAGCCTACAAGTGCGCAGTCTTCAAAAAGCGTACAGTCCCCACATAGCGCAGCAACGTTAGAGAGAATCACTTCCTTGTCAGAGCAAGTCGTTTCCTAGTCAAACATGGAAGAACTCCAATATGGCTAATGAAGCAGATATTGGCCTGAGCAAGAACACAGCTCCTGCATGAAACTCACAGTCGAACCTGTGGCTCTTCCAGCCTAACAGGCTGTGCGGCTGTCCCCACTCTAATTTGGCTAATGAAGCCATTATTGAGTAGGACAGAGCACAACCTGTGGCTCTTCGGATTGACAATCATTCTAAACCCAGTAGCTTGGACCTCGAAGACCGCCAAGATGTTGTTCGGGTTCGAAACCCTTATGCCAAATGTTAAAGTGCTTCTCAAAATTCTTTAGTTTTTCTTCTACAAGCCCACAACTTCTTTCAATGAAGAGATCTACAACCAACAACCGACTTATTCAAGGCCTATGGTCGTCCGAAGCTAAGTCATGATCGAGCATGACAGAGGAATGACTGGAAACTATGAGCAAGCTCACCCAAGAAGCCCCTTTTTATATAGGCTGTGTGGTCCAACCCATATGCCATGTGGCAGTCGGTCAAAGGAATTCGGAGTAATGGGATGAACCTAAGACACAACACAATGAATCTCATTTAATAGATTCATTTGACTAAATCTTGGGTGATCGCTTCTCGAGCCCCCCTCCCAAAGTGGCAGCAATTAAGAAGATGTTGACTCAGCCGCTCAAAGGCAGTCATTAATTTTCTTAAGACCAAAGTAACTTTGACGCTTCGTAAAAATGCAGCTCCCTCATGGTTACCCAGAAGCGCAGCCCCTTCATGGCTCCTTCATTGATCCCTCAGTTCTTTCCAGAAGCGTAGTGTCTTGGTTGTCTCAAGAGCACAGTCACCTCATCGCCTAAAAGCGCAGTGACTTCGTTGCCTTAGGAGCATAGTCTCCTCGTTTTCTAAAAGCATAGTGACTTTGTTGTCTTAAGAGCACAGTCTCCTCATCGCCCAAAATCATAATGACTTTGTTGCCTCAAGAGCACAGTCTCCTCGTCGCCCAAAAGTGCAGTGACTTTGTTGCCTCAAGAGCACAGTCTCCTCGTCGCCCAAAAGCACAGTGACTTCGTTGCCTCAGGAGCATAGTTTCCTCGTCGCCCAAAAGTGCAGTGACTTTATTGCCTCATGAGCACAGTCTCCTCGCCATCCAAAAGTGCAGTGACTTCATTGCCTCGAGAGCACATTCTTCTCGTCGCCCAAAAGTGCAATGACTTTATTGCCTCGAGAGCACAGTCTCCTCGTCGCCCAAATGCGCAGTGACTTCGTTGCCTCGAGAGCTCAGTCTTCTCGTCGTCCAAAAGCGCAGTGACTTTGTTGCCTCAAGAGCAATCTTCTCGTCGTCCAAAAGCGTAATGACTTCGTTGTCTTAAGAGCAGTCTCCTCGTCTCCCAAAAGTGTAGTAACTTTATCGCCCCAAGAGCAGTCTCCTTATTTCCCAAAAGCGCAGTGACTTCATCGTCTCTACAATAGCTTTCTCGTCATCCAAAAGTGCAGTGGCTCAAACACTACCAAAAGTGTAGCTCGTATAGCGCATAGTACCCCTACAATGTGGTATCATACCACGTGGACAGTATGTGTAGCACCCCAGTCCCAAAATATGTTGGACTAGGAACGTAAACATACCAGCCGTATAGTAAATACACGTAAGCTGTAAAATGTAGTAAACCAAGACAACTAATCTCATCCACAAAATGAAGGAATAAAAGATAATATAAATCAACTAGAATTTTTTTATTTATACATAAGGTTGGGCGGAGACAAATATACTACCAACTAGTTAAAAGAAAAGTGATACATGGAAATGAAATGATTTGTCGAGAATGGCAAGAAAGATCAAAGTCACGTCATCTTCGAAGAAAATGAGAAGATCACGACCTTGGCTAGATTACCTGCGGAAGACAAGAACACACACCTCGAGAGATAACCAGGTCCTTAGAGGGATGTAACAAGATACAGGAAGAACATGCCATAACTAAATATAAACTGCTCAATAAATAAGTTAACTGAATTATAATATGGTCCAATACACACCATTGAATTAGTGTACCATCCCCCCAACCAAACAAGGACAGGAGATGGCACCCTAATTCACGATGACGTATCTTTCCAAGCTATGAATCCAATATAGTATCCGGACCACAACAAGGTTCAATACCTTCTCATCGGAGTAGTGAGCCACACCTACAACCAAATAAGGACAAGATGTGGCAAACTAGTCCGCAACAAGTTACTGTTCCAAGCCACGGTCAGATATAAGTACCCAAACTAAAAGTACTCATACCTAACGGATAAGGTAGCCTAACCGTTCTAAGTGAATGCAGTTTAAGAACATCCCTCCAGCGCATGGGCTCTCTGGCTAAAATAGGATCGACATAGTCCCCACTTGAGGTACCAGGGGCCTCAAGCATGATCGTTCCTCGAACGTGCAAGCAATGAAATAAATGGGTCATCAACCCGCATCTCCGGTGGAGCGTAAGGTCACAAGAGAAATGTGCATAGTAGTCCATACGCTAAGGATATGTCCTCTCTCCCAATGCCTATATGTTGCCTTAACAACACATAACCTCTATAACTACTAAGTCAAACTATCATGCAATACTGTTAGCGGTTAGCCCTATCGCACGGCTTATACATACTGGTGGCCAGCCAGTCACGCATGTCCAAGTTCTATATGCCACTAGCGACTTCGTGGCACAAACGTGTCAAGGCCAATGGATGCAACACAAATAGGGTGGTCCCTTAAATCTATAGTTAACATGCATAAAATAATAAGTAATGAAAAATAGAACTACACAGTTATAATCTATCTATTTATAACAATGTAGCACAGTTTATTTTGTAGAAAAATAAATAATAAATAAATGCATGAATATGAGCTAAAGTAAAATAAACAGCAAATGGCATGGCATCTTGCCTGGTGTGATGCCCAGTGTGGTGTGATGATCATGATGGCATGGAATTGACTTTGGTGTTACAACTATGCAATACGGTCAGATCAGTAAGGGTCAATAGGAGGAAGGATAGAATTGGCGAAGGAATATGAATATTGGGATTAGTCATGATCAGGATAGTGAGGTTTTTTGGAGAAAGGTATCCGTACCATTTTAGAAAAATAAAAATGTTTAAAACTAGGTTTTATTAGTCAAAATATGTTTTTAGGAAATACTTAAAAAAACCAAAAAATTGTTTTTAGGCTAACTCTAAGCTTGTAAAATATTGCTTTGAGTTAGAAAACTATATTAGTTAAAACATTTGAGAAATACGAAAATTATTTTATACATTTGAAACTATATTTTATGGGTTAAAGTATTATAGGTAAATATGTTGAACATCATTTTAGGCCAAAAGTCATAAATAAGATACCACAAAATATCATGACAATATATGAGAAATATTTTAATATACCGAGAGCAAAATAACCATATTGGTATTAATGGAACCAATAAGAATAATAATACAATGAATAACAAAATATCATTATAGATAATATTAATATCAACAAATAAAATCTGTATATGTTTATGCATTATAATTTACAATCCACATATATATACAAATATACATCCTTTTATAATACAATGATAATAATAATAATAATAAAGAAATTATTAGTAATGGTAATACCCTACAGCTTTACAAAACCAACCACAAGAATAATAATAATAATAATAATAATAATAATAATAATAATAATAATAATAATAATAATAATAATAACAATAACAATAATAACTTACCAATAATAATAACAAAAGAAAAGAAAATAAACGAATATAATCAGAAGAAAACAAAATAAAATGTAAACCAAACAACAGGAAGTATAATAATATTTATAAATTAAAAGTAAGTTGATGTCTTCTCGTCTCTTTGTTAAAAATGAGAATAGGGGGTGATAAAAGAACTCAGCAAAAGAAGGTGGAAGAAGAGGAAATAAGGGGGGAGAGAAGCTCGTGGAGAGAGAGAATCATTGTGAGGAGGGAAAGAGGAGATCGTTAGTGGAGAGGAGAGCAGAGGAGATGAGAGCGATCGCTGGAGTGAGAGGGAGCTGGGGAGCTCGGGAGGAGAGGGAGTGAAGCGAGGAGCGGGAGGCGAAAGCGGTCGGAACGGAGAGGGGGTCGTGCGGTAGAGAGGCGGTGAGAAGATCGGCCACCGACGGCAAGGAGACTATGGCGGGGTGAGGCATCTTTCGATGACGGTGTGTCTTGTCTGGACTTGGTGGTGGTGGCGCCGGTTAGACGCGCGCGGGAGCTCGATGGAGGCGACCCTTGGTGGCAGGTGAGTTGGGTTTGTTGGACGTGTGTGACGGTTTTTCTATTCTATTTTTGATGGTGACGATGGTGATGGCCGAATGTGGAGAGGGTGGTCGTGGTGACGGTGGAGGGTTTGATTGGGGCGATGGTAGGCAGAGGGAAGATGGAGTGGTGGTAGCAGATGGTGATAATAATGGGGTTCGGTCTAGTGTCGGCCAAGATATTGGCGGTGGTGATGGTGATGGTGACGATGTGGTGGTGGTTGCTACTGCGGCCGAGGATGGCCATGGCAGGGAGATAGGTTCCAGAGTCGAGGGTGGCCGGGTGAGGGGGCCATGGCTGTGCGACGGTGGTGGTGTGGTGATGATGATGATGGTGACGGAGGTTGTGTCGAAACGGTGGTGGATCGAGGGTTGGCCGTGGTCAGCTTGGGGCAATGAGGAGTTAAGTGGTGGCGAAGAGAGTGGGTGTGGGTGGCAGCGGCTGTGTCCGGGTTTGGGCGACCGCTGGGAAGGGGTTCGAGATGGGCTGCAAAAAAAAAGGGACGGCCAGGCTCGGGCTATTTTAGGAATTTAATATTTTTGGTTCGTGTCGGGTGTAAACCTCCTAAAAATTTTTACTACATTTTTTATTTTTTATTTTTGAGGTTAATTTTGTTTTTCGTATTTATACATCGCGTACGAGTTCGCATCTTTCGTATTGCTCGACGAGTACGAATATATGCGAGCGTACATATTTTTACTTGAAAAATATTCTTTTTATTATAAATTTTTTTATAGGAAAGTACAAGTTCAAATAAATATAATAAATATTTTATTTTATAAAAGAGTTATTTTGTTCGTCGTTTAAAAATAAGTAGTGATTTGAAAAATTGTGATTTTATGAAATGTATTCCAAATATTTGCGAAAATGAAAATTTGTGATTAATATGTTTTGTTATTTGTAAAGGCTATTTTATGAGTTAATATTTAACTTGAATTTCGAAATTTATTTAATGCTATATTTTAATATTTACGAAAAAGATATTCAAAATTTTGTTTTACTTAATATTTAAATTATTTTGATAATTTTTGGAAAAGATTTTATTTGCCTTAATTTAAATGGCTTTTAAATTAAAGATAGGTTTTTGAATTAGATTTTAAATTAATTTAAATTTGTATGGAATCTATCTTCTGGGGATTTAAACAATCCCAATCATTATCCTAATGGGAATTCCCACGTCCTATAAATAGGCAGGTACTCTTCCATAATTTTTTTTTACATCCACAATATTGTGCATCGTGTCCGTGTCACCTCCTCATCCACTAATATTTTCTTTTACATATACAAATACCCTCCTCTCTCGTCCGACAATTCTGGACCTCCATCCTGCCGTGTCGGACACCCCCGACACGAATCTAATCCTAATCCCCGCCTCTGTCCACAACTTCGCGGCCACCATCACCCGAGACAGCAGACTCCTCCCTGGACAGCCGAGCCTCTCCCCGTTCGCACGCTGATCCCGTCATCCAGTTAACAACCACCGACTACCACCATCTGCGCCACCCCCACATCACTGACAGCCTTCCGGCCAACCAACATCCCGCCATTGCCATCGCCACCGCCATCATCATCCCGACACAGCCACTGCCCTCTGCCATCACCACTCCAGTTCCCCGGCCATCGCCCAAATCGTTCCCGTCACCACCACCACAACCACCAATGGTGGTAGAACCACCGCCCCGGCTAACCCAGCCACCAAAACTACCGCCACCAGAAAAAGAAAAAAGAAGGAAGAGCCTCACCTTCCAAACCGCGCCGTCGTCGAAAAATCCCTAGCCGCTCTTCCTCCTCCGGCCGCCTGTGCGTCGGGCTCCCTCCGTAGCCGTCCCCGATCGGCACCGGAGGCGACAGCCCGCTATGTGCAGGAGCCGCCACCCGGATGGTCGCCGCGTCTCACCGCCGCCGCGACCCAGCGTCCAGCCGCTCCGCCCTTGCCGCGCCGCGCCACCGCAGGCAGCCCCCAGATCCGGTACCCCCTCTCTCTGCGACTGTCGCCGACACTCGGCTGCACCTTCCTGGAGTCGTCTGACCGCCGACCTCCTCCGGAGACGACCACGGCCGTCCCCACGCCGCTGCGTACCTCCGGCGTTCCTTTCGTGCCGCCTCTGAACTCGAGTCGGTGTTCTCTGAACTCGAGCCGCGCCGCTCTTCCCAATCGTCCGCCCCCCGCCAGGCCGCCTTCCCTCGCGCCGCACGCCGATCGCCGGCGACACGCCGACCGCCCTGGTGAGAGCTCCGCCCGAACCCCCTTTTCCAATTCTCTCTCTCTTTCTCTCATTGATATTTGGGAAAGGAAAATTTTAACAGTTAGAGTATCATTATAGTTATTATTATTATTATTATTATTATTATTATTATTGTTATTATTATTATTATTATTATTATTATTATTATTATTGTTATTGTTATTATTATTATTATTATTAATATCATCATCGTTATTATTATTGTTAGTGTTAATATAAATGTTGTCATTAGTATGGTCATTAGTTTTATTATTAATATTTAGTATATTGCTTTCAAAAAAAATATATTTTCTATAGTGTTAAATTGGGTTGAAAACCCTAAAATATGATTGTATTAATTTCGTATGACTTTGGACTTTAAAATATTAATGTACCTAATTAAATTATAGTTTGGTAAAAAAATAATGTTTATATTTCAATATATTACATTAAAATATTTTGATCCAACAAATTTAGCTTCCAAAGTATAAAATATTTTTCAAGTTTATTATCTAAAATATTTTTGAGATATAAAGTTGTACCTAAATTATATGATTACAAACTTAGAGTTTTAGTCTAAACGATTTTTAGATTTCAAGAAATATTTTGAGTAATATATTATCAAGATAGTTTCTAAAATGGTTATATATACTTATTATACAAATTTTCTTTTTGGTCATCATCATTGATCATGACTAATCACCCTTCCCTATTTTTCGTGAATTTCGGACCATTGTACATCGAACATGGCTTTTGGACAAATTAGACTTGTCAGATCATCGCACCACCAGGAGACACATCAGGCAAGACACCTTGCCTTTACTGTTTAATTTCTTGCTCAATATCATGCATGCTTTTTCTTTAGGTTGTTCTTTCAAAATTATATACATATGCAAATTATTATATTTTATGCAATTGGCTTAGAGTTAAGGGACCACCGTATGTTTAGTGCATCTCATAAACTGTCACGATGTGCCACGGGTTGTGTGTGAGTTGTGAGTCGCATATAGTTTCGGACTTGCGTACCGATCGTACTTCAGTGCGTACAGGCCGTGCGATAGGATATAACTCCTAATAGATTATGTAGAAGACTTGGCAGTTAATAAGGATTAAACAGTGTCGTGGAGTCGACATATGTATAGTATCATGGAGAGGGGGGAGAAAGTTATTAGCGTAGGGGCTACATGTTCAGTACACACATAGATTTGGGCCGATAGTGTCTCGGATGAGCGCTACTTACTGCCTCGGGGCCGATAGTTCTCGTATGAGAACTACTTTCTGCCCATAGTCGATAGTGCCTCTTATGAGCGCTACCTACTACTACTCTCTCTCCATCTATGCTGAACACCTAAGCTCCTGCGTAGAACGTTGTCTTCTCAAATTGTATATCACATAGAATGGTTAGGACCCTTTACGCATGTATATTTTCTATTGAGCTCTTACTATTCAGTTATGGCATGATATTATGTGTCTTGTTACGTCCCTCTGAGGACCTGGTTTTTCTCCAGGTGTGTGTTCATGTTTTCTGCAGGTGCTCTAGCTAAGGCCATTCCTTCCTCCGTAATGATTGCTCTTGGACTCGTCACTTGCTCTCGCTTGCTAAACTCTTTCCTTGTATATTTTTCCATATTTAATTTGGTTGGTACTAGACTTTGTCTCCGCACAACTATTGTGTACATGACAAACTCAAAGTTGCTTTTATATTATTATTTATCTTTGTGGATGAGATTTAGTGTCATGGCTTTCTATATTTTACAGCTTATGTATACATACGAGCCGTATATTTACTCGTATGTATACAGCTGGCATGATACGTATCTAGTCTCAAGTATTTGGGACTGGGGCGTTACATCGGGGGTGTCCGACACGGAGATGGATATGTAATTATAATGATAAGGTTTAGTAGCACGACACCCGGGGTCGGACCCGAGGCCGTAACGACTGATACGGGAAGGAATTGGACACCGATATGATGCATGTACATTTGTGGTGGAATATTGTGGATTATGGAATTTATAGGAAAAGACTAAGGAGCCTCTCCTTATATAGGAGGTGAAAGTCCCAGTTGGATATGGACTAGTAAGATTCAAACCCCTTTTTAGATAATTCTCAAATCTAATTTAAATCAAATCAAAATTTGTTCAATCAATCCAAATCCATATTAATCTTAGATAAACCTTATATTCAATTTATAACTTATTTAAAAATAAATCCAATTTAAATTATCCTAATAATTAAACATTAAATCAAATAAATTTTAAATATATTTTTATAATAATAATTAAATAATTTTGAAACTTACAATTTATATGAATTTATGTACATGGTAAGTAGCACATATTATTTTTCTAAATAATCATCTCTACTAATAAAATAGTTTTTACATAAAAATAACTTAAATATTGTCAAGAAACAATATGGTATATTTTACAACTCAAAGAGAAGAAAGTATTTATAATTTCGCAAATATACTTTTCCTATATATAAAAATCTATAGTAAAACTTTTGCAAGAAAAAAATATTTTTCGTATTCGTACTCTAGTACAATATTTTAAAATAAAATGAAAATTTAGGGGGTTTACAGTATGGCAGCTGTATCTTTTCAGATACAATTGGAATCAGTTTGGTGTATCTTTTCAGATACAATCAAATCCGGTTTGTTTAAACCGTCGCCCCTGAGATAGAATCGGATTTAGTTTGTTTAAATAGTTGTATCTCTTTAGATGTGATCAAATCCAATTTTGTTTAAACCTATCGCTCTTGAGATGAGATCGGATTTTTGTTTGTTTAAACGGTCGTTCTCTCAATAAGACCAAGATCTAGTCGATTTTATCTGAGCAAAGTCATCGAGCAATTGACACACATCATGTGTTAATTAATTGGTCATACTGATGAAGGATGATAACTGTCCAAGATCTCGATCATGGATAATTCTAACAAACGCCATGTGCCGGCTCAGTAGTAGCCTTCACAGAGCAGTTACAACGGATATTCCTCGTAATCTCGTGCATGCAGTGCTCCTGCGTGCTAGAAACCTTTATGCAGGTCATACATGTGCTTGCCTATAAATAGAAGGAGCCTTCCTTCATTTAAGAGACTTCTTCGGCGTCTTCTTGATTGGCAACCCCGAGTACCACTCATAAGCATCAGAAAGTCAGAGCAAGTTCAGTTCGTCATCTGACCGTCAACGGAGTAAAGGAGTCGTTGCAGTGCTCGATCTCTACCATCACACTTCTCAAGAAATTCTTGTACATAGATCTCATGTTTATGAATCCTTTGTACTCTTTTACACGTTTAAAACACAAAAAGTTCTTCAACTTTTGTTCAGGGCAAATAAAATGGTGACTCTGCTAGGGATTGCCTTCTCCTCCAACGAGAAGTTGGTAACGCAATCCGACGATAACTTGCTGGGGTCTTCTCAAAAGATACTAATCGTACGCTTCGACCAGCAAACTTTTGAAGATCTCCTTTATGAAGAGAAGTCAAGTGCTTCGAAGCGGTTCGTAAAACTAAAGAAGACTCGACGTACTTTGGTGCCCAAGGCTGCTGTGACGAACAACAATACGGGAGGAGACGCACTCCAGAACCCCGTATATGGATGGCGAAGCATCGAAGATGCCTTTAACCGCTGCTGTTGTACTGCCTCGGTCAGCTCTCGTTGCTGAGAAGTTCAATGAAGAGCGCATCTCCTCTGCTACAGGTCTGATGAAGGCGCAGTTCAGGAACAAGGGCGCAACTTCCCACCTGCGTACGAAGACAACTACGTAGGCTAGAACTTCTATCTATGCCATAATTGCCTATCCCTTGGAAAAAGCTATGTTGGATTCTGAATGTTATGCACCTTCTAGGGGTAACACAAAGAAATCCAAGACAGCACGCATCTCGTGCGATCAACATGCTATGCCAACAATTATGTTAGATTCTGAATCCTATACACCTTCCAAGGATAGCACGAAGAAATCCAAGGCAGCACGCTCCTTGAACGACCAACGTGCTATGCCAACCACAATATTGGACTCTGAATACTATGCACCTTCCAGGGGTAGTAGGAAGAAGTCCAAGGCTGTACGCGCTTCGAACGATCAACGTGCTATGCCAATAGTTGACCAAAAGCTTGCATTGTCAGTAATACACACAGCCGACGGCAAGCTATATAGAACTGGTTCAGGTGCTTCGATGCCTCGACAAATAAAGCCTCTCTGTCACTTGGGCGCTCATGCGCATTATCCGAGCTAGAGGGCACAGACTATGGGGACAGACTCATGTGAGAAGCATTGCTGTAAGCATAAAGTGGGTCTACCTTACGAGCAACTCCCTAGTCAGAACCTAAGCAAGTCTCACACGAAGGAACTGAGTAGGGAGAAGCACTCCTCACAGCTTCACTCACGTGTGCAGTGCACCTGCGCGCATCAAGTGAGTATAGATGTGGGAACCTCTGATCTGCGCAACGTGATCTCTCAAAAGCGCAAGACGAGGAAAGACTCTGTTGTGCGCAACGTGCCTGGCCCAAGACACACATATGCCAAAATCACCATTAAATGTTGTTGCCGCCAATCAGTAGCATCGCCACCAAGGAGGCGGTCTATTTTTTAATGATTACAACCAGTGGTACCTATACAGAGATTTGGCAAAGGATTGCTAAATGAAAAAGAAGTTAAACTCCTGGTTGCTTCTTGCAATGCTGCATGGGGGTCGCCATCGCTTAAGAATCTTTCTAAGAACCCACCCATTTCGGCTAACAAATCCAAGGGCTGACTTGGGGGTAGCAAGACAGTTGTGTCCAATAGGGTGTGTTCCAATATACACGTGCCAAATCTAGACCCTCATCGCAGGGGAATATCGCTTCAACCACAACACTGGTCGGGGTTAGCCAAAACATGAACCTCCACAAAAACCCCTTACTTCAATCAGAGGAGGGCTTGGGTGTTACTGACACAGATGCCTTCGTGGGAGCAAGTCACCAACAAGCTGGAGGTAGCACCTGCTTCGAATCAGAGAATTATTGCAACCTACCAGTCGACCCACAGGAAGGCGAAACCCAAGGTTCCGAGCCGGAGAGTAAGAGATCCACTATGCCCTCTATTTTCCCCCACCTGATGTCCATCTACATGGCAGAAGGTGACAACACGAAAAGTAGCAAGGGGTCCAATAATCAACAATGTATAGAAGCCCTTAAGATGGGCCTGAATACGTTAAATGAGACCATGCAGGCCTTAACTTTTGTGATCTTGGAGATCAAGGACAAATTGACATCCAACGCTTCTACTCCAGCAAATCAAGACCCAGAAACGAATGGGGAGTCCAATGAACCTCCTGCTGTCGTAAACCAAGCAATGCCGCAGTCATCTACTCCGTCAATGACTGGACCTACAATGTCAAATGATATGTAGCAGGCTCTCAAGGAATTGTACGCTCGCTTTGACGCCATATAAAAGCGAGAATCGCTCCAAAAGATAGGGATCCGGCAACCATATCCGTCTGAATGGGATAATGTGATATATCCTCCAAAGTACAAGCCATAAACACTCACACCATTCGATGGATATATAACGAGGCACCTCAGTAACGAGGCACCTGCCAAAAGACGACGCTCTGCTTATAAATATATTCGTAGGGGCGTTGCAGGGGTAGCCTACAAATGGTTTTGCAGCCTCCCCGACAATTGTATCTCGTCATTCGAGGATTTGAAGCATCTCTTCCTTGCTCGATTCTACAAAGGAGGAATGAGCATGACAATGTCTACTCTCAAGGATATTGTCTAGAAGGAGAAAGAGCCTCTATGCTCTTATATTGAGCCCTTCCACCAGGCAGCTCTGAGGTTACCACTTGGTGTACCCGAGCCCATGCTTATAGATTCATGTCACAAGAACATGCTTCCCATAATCAAATTTTGGTACAGTACTCCATACATAGAATGGACGCCTTTCATTACCGAGGCAGATATGGCTGAAAGAAAAGCTCAGGACTCACAATTGCTGGGACTGAGTTTTTCCTCGCTCGAAGATAAAGAAAAACGCTCATCTAGCAATAACCCTACCCACAAGAACAGGAAAGGGAAGCAAGCCATGACCGTCAACAACTCCAAAGGTTCAGCGTCAATGAATCAGAAGCCGACAGAAGCGCCAAAGACAAAGGAAAGCTACTCCTTCAATGATAAGGATGTATTAGAACTCTTCGACATGTTGATGAAGGGTGGCAAGCTTCAACTCCCGCCTCCCAAGCGTCCTGACGAAGTAGAAAAAGTGGATAATCCAAAGTACTGTCAATACCACCAGTACGTTCACCTTTCAACTCGTGACTGCTACTTATTGAAGAAGCAGATCCAGTGCCTCATTGATGCCAAGGTTATCTCACTTTATTACGAAGACAAGACGATCACTGCCAATATGGTAACCCTCCAGTTCGGAAGCTTCCCGAAGACGGAAACTCAAGATGGTATTGTGCTCATCCCAAGGGCAACAATGGAAGTAGTCAACCTTTTGCCAGCCCGCGATAATGCTCAAGGCCTCATTCCACTTACGACGCCCAGAGGAAAAGTTATGTGGGTCCATCCTGATCTCACCCCAGACATGATGCTGCCTACAACGTGCTCTGTTAAGTGAAAGAAAAATCAAGTCATGCCGTATGGTTTCTACATCGATCGACGACGCTCTGGTTACCACTCGCTCAGCTCACTAGCGAGAGGATAACCAGGTTCCGGAGGAGGAGGTACTTCCTCCTGCTGCTGCCACCACACTTGATACATCAGAAGCAGGCCCATCTCAAACTCCTACAACAGATAAGCAGAAGCAGAAGGAGGTTTGCTTTGACACCTCTAAGAAAAGACTCAGCAGTGGGGCCGATCAAGCCCTAGAAATTTGAAATATTGGCATAACTTACCAATACTCCAGCCCAGGTGTCATTCTTCGAGCTCCTCCGCCTCTCCAAAGAGACTCGGGATGCCCTTAGCGAGGCATTACATAATGCTGATTCATTTCTCACCCAGGTGCAACCGTCCAAGGAGGATCCTACCGCTTGTCCATATTGCCATAACGTGGTCGAGGTGATTCCTAACATCCCCTTCACTTAGCAGGATATGTTGTTGAAGAACAACCGGTACAATAGACCCATGTACTATACAAGGTATATTGGTGCCATTGTCACGACCTGTACCCAGTGTAGGGATACGAGAAGTGGGTATGTCCAGCCTACGCTGTAGTATTGGCGGTAGAACGCTATACTAGGTTACTATCTATTTAATAACTCACGCAATTATATAATGTACTTGTCAAAATCTCAACTCCGAACGGAGGACAAGTATAGATATAATGAAATCTCAATCACAGTCTAAGCACGATAAGATAACACAGAAGTTTATAACTAAGACTAAACAACAACAACAAATATAAACTACTAATTAATAATAATCTCAAACAATCTCAAAATAAGACAATATCTCAACTTATTACAATTCAAGTTCTAAAACATGAAAACTAAACCAAGTCTACTAGCTAGTCTCCTGATCACTCATGAGTGTCGGGGCCCAAGGTAGCTAAGCTATCTCCGGGTCCATAGCATGTAGGGCAAGTGTCCTCGGGACAAACATCTGTAATATTTTGTCAACGTATCCAGTCAGGATTGGAATAAGCACAACTCATCTAGAAATCCCAAGTAAATGGCAAAGATAATGAAGCAGTTATAGACAGTTATATTGATCAACATGGAAGTTTTATACAGGTATTGATGTAGAGCAACAGTTAAAGTACAAGTGAAGTAATGTAACAAACAAGAGAAGAGACATGTCAAGGAAGACTGCAATAAAAGCTAGCTGAACTAGAGTAACATGATATAAGTCCAAACAGTACAATATAAGTCGAGTGTAATCCCAGTGTGAGTTAAATACAATATGAGTCGAATGTGATTCCAACCAATGTTCTAATAAGGCAGTTCGAATAAGGTGGTGCTAATAATGATCCATGATGGTTCCAATGATTATTCTAATCAATACTCCAAGTGTGTTTTAAAATACTGAGATAGACATGTAAACGGCCAAGGGGTAAATCCGGCACATCGCACACCTGGCCAAGTGTGGGATGGCTATTGTTTGAATATAGTTCACAGAGGGGGTGGTTTGAATAATAGGAATGTTCACATGTCTAATCAAGTATTTCCCCGCATAACTAATACAAGCAAATCCATAATCCGACACATAAATCGAGTACAAGTCCAACCAGCACATAAAGATGATAATAAGTGGTTCGAATAGTTCGAATGGTGATTCGAATAATAGAGGCAAGACGAGTAAAGTATGTGTGTCGCATATATGAATTCAGTAATACCAATCCGTGTTTGTAACAAAAATCAAATAGAACTAAATAGAACTAAAATACAGTAATCGACAAATAAATGAAAGAACTATCAGAGAATGTACTCGCCTGATACCCTGAAAGAATGATGAATATCAGATGTCTGAACCGGAGTCACAATATCCTATTTAGAGCAGTACAGGTTATAATATGTTCAATATGTAATAGTTGAAGTATACAATACAATCTACATAATTCTAGGTCAATCCAGGTCAAAGTCAATTCTTGGTCAACTTTAGTCAACCCTCATCCAACCCAAGTCAACATCTAGAGTTTGGTCAACTATCTAGTCAAACTAGGTCAATAAGTCAATATTGGTCAATTCCATATACTAGGCTAATGTCTAGGAGACAAGGTTTAGTCAAATCCTATATTAACTAACCTCAAGAATCTAATCTCACATAAACTAAGTATCAAGACCAAAGCTCTGCCTTAAAACTCAACTCCTAAGTTAACCATATACCAATCACTCATTTACATACATATAGGGTACACTATGACCCAACCTAAACTCATAGTCAAAATTACTTATAACCACATTACTAAGGCATCCTACATAACCATAATACATACATATATGCATTATATCTATATCCTCACAAAAGTATATATATATATATATATATATATATATATATATATATATATATTTATATATATATATATATATATATATATATATATATATATATATATATATATATATATAGATATTAACTCAAGCCAACCATGGCCAATATCCAATATTATATAGAAACAACATACATCCTAGCTAAACTCACATGAAAGTAACTCTCATATATAGATATACTCTCATCTATATATCTCAGATATCTATATAGCTAGCACTCCATATATATATAGACTCACATATATAGATATAACCCATATCTCTCACATATGTTCAGATAACTGAACATAACCTCTTCATCACATAACTGAACCCACATATCTATATAACATATATACCTATATAGCTAGCTGTCCCATATATATAAATAGCCCACACAAGTATATACATAAAGTCATAAACTTAAATCCCCACATACTCTATATACTAGAGATATCTATATATAGCCTAACAATAACATGTACACGCAAAACCTATACCCCCTCAAACCTGCTGCAACGTCAAGCCAGTGCCTGGCATTACAATACCCTATTGTAGCCAAGGCAACGCCAATGGCCTAAGGCCTGACCTCGCTGCTGTAGTAAGCTAATCTCGAGTCCCACTTCATATGGCTGCTACTGTGCTACATATACCACTGATACAAAGATACTTACCCTTAACTCAAACACAAATCAAAGGACAGGGCAATGGTATGGTCAAAAAGGTTAGATAACATTGAACTTTAACATGGGTGGCCTGAACATCTAAGAGATGAGCAGACTAAATCATTAAATAGGAACCAAACCATTTGAACTGGATACTAGTGAGATACGAGCTAAGTGAACAACAAGGTAAGACATAACATGTTGAATTGAGCAAATAGCTAGATGTAGTGATCAGCATAATGGGGCATCTAATATCGACTGATACTCAAGGTAGGGCCCGATACATATGTTATGGGATCTAAACATCTAATAATATGGACTGAGACTAGGATATGCATTGCACTATAAGTATGTAGATTAAGCTCAAAGTATTAGAGAGTGTATATGGGATGTCTGATACCAAAATAGGGTATATCAGAATTGGATATAGATGTGACTGAACAAGTATACCCAGGTGAACAGAGGTCATAGGTAATGTGCAGACCAAGGATCGACTGTTGCAGATGCAAACAGGGTCCAGGTTTGCAGCAAACCAGTGTAGTGTAACAGTGTCAAGCATGTCCACACAAGTTTCCAGACAGTGGTCAAGTGTCAAATGGCTGTGTCAAGGGGGTTCAAACAAGTGTAGTGTGGTATCAATGTGTATCAAAGTTTGGTGGAAAAGAGTGTCAATGTAAATGTATATCAGAAAGTAAAATAGAAAGTGTACAATAAAGTGTCGAAGAGATGAGTGAATGTGTGAACGAGTGTCTATGCAAGGCAAGTGTTCAGACACGTAAACATGTGTCACATGTGTCTACAACAGTGTCCAAGTGGTATCAGACATATGAAGTGTCGAGTAGTATGAACAATGTGTGGTGCATGTGTGTTGAGCTTCCTAGGACACGATGTGTCCAACAATTAGGTCGTGCAGGTGTGTCAACATATGAACTAGGTGTCAGGGTATCTTAGTGTCCAACTGGGATGTGTCAAAGTAGTGTCATGTTGTATATATGTATGCGTATCAGTGAGTCGGGTATGCGACTGAGTGTGTGTGCATACGACCTCTGCGAGAGGAATTTCTTACTCAATACACAATGAAACCCAACCAAACTTTGTAGACCACCTATTAGTCATATCCTCCACCTACCCATCAAGTTTCATGTCGTCTCGTGTCGTATCCACTTAGATCTAGGCTCGTGGCAGCAGGACACGCACCACAGTCTCGTACGGTATCCACATGTCCAAAACCGACATGAAAAACACTCTAAAATTGACTCAGTCATAATGATATGTAATCTACACCTAATTAGCTACAAATCCATGTAATTAGTTTAGAAAAATATGAATATTTATATCTATGAGGCATTTCATCAAGCACTTTACACTACACTCCGATACGTGTCTGATACGAATATCAAATGGACACAAATTCCTACCAAACTTGGCCTATAGCTAGGGGGACCCTAAATGAATGCATCTATGAAAAGAAATCAGAAAATAAATAGGTTTAGAGGCCATTACCTATTGAGAGTTAGAATCTCAAGAAACCTTCTAGATCTAGATCTCCACCAAGCTCTAATAGTCAAATTGCTCCCAATCCTTGCTAGCTAGCCAATAGAGACCACTTCTACAGTAGGGGAGTGATTTGCAATTGATTAGGCTCAATTTGGAGTTGATTTGGATAAGGGGGGAATTTGGGGAAGAACTCTAAATTAGGTTTTGTAGGTTTAATGAAAGAGGCAAGGGGGTGTCAATATGTGTTTATATAGGGGTGAGGATTCCTTGATGGCAGCAAAGAATCATTTCTAGGGTTAAGGTTAAGTTTCATGAGGTTTGAAGGCCTCTAACTAGTTTAATTCAAGCCTTTCTAGTAAAGGCCTATAGCTAAAATATCTATTCTTAACAAATATCCTACTTTAAACTAATATCTAGATATTCCTAACCTTGTCATGATGGAAACTTCTAATCTAATATCTAGGCTCATGGATAATATCTAGATTAGAGCAATTCTCGGTTAAGGCTTAATATAACACTTAGCATATTACTAATTAACCAAAGTCCTAATTAATTCAAAAGTTACCAAATGACCAAAATATCCTTAGCCTAAAAATAGGTAATTAGTCAATCTAATCCCATGGTTAGGTCCCCATGGTCATGGTTAGTCTCTAGGCTATGCAGTTCTAGGGTTACACTATCAAAACACCAAGATCATAATGCTCCAATTTAAATAGTATTAAATTAATTAAAACTCATCAAAAATCACTAACATGATTTAAATCCTATTATTTAATAATAAATTTTACAAAAGTTCAAAATTACCCTCATTTTAGAAAAGTGGTGGTTACAGCCATCAAGGTCGATCGTATCCACATCGACTATGGCTCCTCCCTCAGCATAATTCTTTGGAGTTTACTTCAAACCTTACGGATTTTAATGCATCGGTTGACCGTGTCAAATACTACAATCAGCGATTTCAATACTGGAAAAAGTGAGCCCTTTGGCAAGATTCGTCTGAAATGCCAGATAGGCGATCTCCAGACGGATGTGACTTATTATGTCAATGATGCAGACATAAACTACAACATGCTACTGGGTCGACCATGGATACGTGAGTACATGATTGTACCCTCCACTTTCTATCAATGCATAAAGTATACAGCCAGTGACGGGACTATCAAGAAAGAGTTTGCTGACATCGATCCATTCTGAGGGCTCAAAGCATATTGTACTGATGCTGATCTATACTGTAACGCCCCAGTCCCAAAATACATAGGACTAGGTACGTAGACATGCCAGCCGTATAATAAATATACATAAGCTGTAAAATGCAGTAACCATGACAACTATTCTCATCCACAAAATAAAAGAATAAAAGATATCATAAAATCAACCATAAATTGTCTTTATATAAGATGTTGGGCGGAGACAAATCCACTACCAATAATTTAAAAGGAAAGTAATACATGGCAAATTATATGATTTGTCGAGAGTAGCAAAAAAGATCCAAGATGCGTCATCTTCGAAGGAAATGAGAAGATCATGACCTCGGCTAGAATACATACGGGAAGACAAGAACACACACCTGGAGAGATCACCAGGTCCTCAGAGGGACTTAACAAGATACAGGAAGAACGTGCCATAACTGAATATAAACTGCTCAATAATAATAAGTCAAATCGGATCATAACAAGGTCCAATACTCCACCTTTGAATTTGCTTACCATTCCCCCAACCAAACAAGGACAAGAAATGGCACCCTAATCCATGATGAGGTATATCTTTCCATGCCATGAATCCAATATGGTATCCGGACCACAACAAGGTTCAACACCTTCTCATCGAAGCACTGAACTACACCGACAACCAAACAAGGATAAGGTATAGTAAACTAGTTTGTGATAAGTTACTGTTCCAAGCCACGATCAGATATAAGTACCCAAACCAAAGGTACCTACACACAATGGATAAGGGTCTAAGTGTAATGCAATCGAGAATAGTGCATGGTCGCATAACCTCCAAGTCAAGTCAAGGAAAATAATACCATACAGTACTCAGTAGCGAGTCTAAACACTATATACCATTCCTCAGTATCGAGCGAGTCTATAGTATATAGTCTACCTATCGTTCATCAGTGTCGAACGAGTCTACGATACATAGGGAGGAGGTCAACGTCCACTTGTATTCTCTCGGCCCAATGCTCTAACTCTAATAACTACTAGTCTTCTATCATGCAGTCCTAATAGTAGTTATAGCCTAACGAACATCCTTACGTATCGGTGGCTAGCCGAACACATAATACGAGATCTATATGCGACTCGTGACTTGTAAAAAATATGTGTCAAGGCCAATAAATGTATGTAGTCTCTCTAATCTAGGTTAAATGTGCAGAATAGAAAAGTAACAAAAAATAGAACTAGATAGTAAAATTGTATCTCAATATAACTATATAGCACAGTTTAATTTGCATAAAGGAAATAATGAATAAATGCATAAAATATGAGCTAAAGTAAATAGACAACAAAGGACAAGGTATCTTGCTTGAGGTGGTGTGCAAAACAGCAGTATCCACTAACTCGAATCGGTAGATCAACGAAGCAAGGAACCACGAACATCTTCTGATGCTGAAACAAACATCATGAACATTTTTGATACAAAATATATGTCTTGAAATACCTGTCCAAAAGTCCAATTCTGGATACAGGAGCAAAATCATAATTTCGGATCAAAACGATGTCCGTCGTTGGACCCATTTTGCACCAAAACACTTGCCAGTATCTATGGTCTCTAAAGTCGTCAAACTATAAGTCTACGGATCCGATTTGAGGAGACGAACCCAACCGTATGTCCAAAGTTGGATTCCGGTGGGCTGTGCACAATTTTGCCCGTTGGATTGGGTCGCGGGCCCGCCAAATAGACGTTCTGGTCGACCTTCTCAAAATTGGACCAAAATGGCACACATGACCAGAAAAATAATTTGGTCATGTTGGCGCAAGTTTCGTCTCGATACGACGAACATGCACAAAGTTATGGGCTAGTTTGCAAAGGACCGATACGGGGGTATCTCGACGGATACACATTGATTTCGTCGCACACGCACAACAAAATCGAGTTCTGTCAGTTCCCACACTTCGACAACATCCATACGCGCCTTTCGATGCTTATGGGTTGGGACCACGTCGCCCGGTTTGACGGGACGCATGCCGTATCAGGATGATTTTCTGAAATTTCTATACTTTTGAAAACAGTTTTTCGTCAAACTGGAAAACCGATTTCTCGGCTTACAATCGTCAAATTCGACTTCTGTAAAAAGGTTTGTGTAGTCCTATATGTCTACTAGGACTGTCATAATTTAGTTATCGAAATCCCCTAGCATTTAGATCAGTAAACGTCTTCCAAAACAGTATAAAACCTGTCCTATTCCTAATGTATAACTCAGTTTTTTATTAAATTTTTGACAGATATTTGGGATGATTTAGGGCATCTAAACTCGAATTAATCTACATGCATTGTAGTCGTATATGTTATCATTACGATGATCGAATTGGTTAATGGATTGACTACATAATAAAAAAGAAAGATGGTGATGAACACGGTACATAGCTGTTGTGACATAACAGAGTTTACTCTGTTCCCTCTCGGTTTGGGTGTCTTTCCGGCTGTGCGGAGGCCTAAGACGACTCACAGTCGGCTAGGATGACGCACGGGGACGTCAGAGAGCCTCCGGGATTGTCGCCAGGAGTTTTCGTGAGGAATTTTTGTAGTTTTTGGAAAAGAACCTTAGAAATTCGGTTATATATATATATATATATATATATATATATATATATATATATATATATATATATATTCAAACGGGTTTGAAGGGAATTTTAGATCAAATCTCCACAAGATTTGGTTTTTATTCGACTTTAAACGGAGGAGAATCTGTTATAGGATCACGCAGGATAAATTTTGATTGGATTTGATAAACTTCGCAGTTCTGAAGCAGAGCATTGCTTCCGTTTTGTGTTCTGCGAGGAAATATAAGAACTATGTTCTCGCGAGAAATTCGAAACCGAATTTCTCGCGAGAAATTCAGTACATTTTTTTCTTCATTTTTCCCCTGATAATTAGTATCAGCTAATTAGTAAGAAATATGAAACTGGTTTCAAAATAAAATTTTTCCCAGATGTATTCAACAAAAATATTCCAATGTATATAATACAAAGTTCTAGTACCTATTCTAAATATATATATATATATATATATATATATATATATATATATATATATATATATATATATATATATATATATATATCTTATACAAAACACAAAGGTTTTTGAATCCTAGGGCTGACTGTGCCAAGATAAAGAGTGGTTGGGATTTAATCTTGGTGAATCAACGGTTGTGGGATTTTATGGGGAAGAGCATTATTGGGAGTGGGGTTTTATGGGAAGAGCATTATTGGGAGTGGGGTTTTATGGGGAATCCAAAGATGGGGATTTAATATTTTGATGGTTGGGATTTAATATTTTGATGGGGGCCTCATAATGGTTGTGGATGAGCATTATTGAGAGTGGAGTTTTATGGGGAATCCAAAGAAAATTCACATCCAGCAGTGGTTGGGATTTAATATTTTGATGGGGGCCTCAAAATTATTATTTTTCGTTTAAAATTGGGGGTCCAAGATTTTGAAGGGGAATACCTTAAATGAACCATGCCCTATGGGCACGGGTTATGACTAGTTTATATATATGTAAGCATATATACATATTGTTATATATATGTAAACAATTTTATATAGGTATAAGTATACGTAACATGTGTAAAAGATACAGTAGAATACTATAATTTAAAATATACGGAAAAAACTTTTTTTTTTGTAAAGACAATTCTCCATTTCATGTATATATATATATATATATATATATATATATATATATATATATATAAAATATATTTATATATATATTTTATATATATATATATATATATATTTATATATATTTTATATATATATATATATATATATATATATATATATATATATATATATATATATATATATATATATTTACCCAAAATTTTATTTAATAAATAAAATTCTAAAATTCCAAATAAAATTACTTCGAAATATTACTAATTATTTCTGAGGAAAATTTCTCATTCCCACATGTCCTATATAAAATATTTGGTATACAAAAGGTTTAATATAATCATAAGTTGTATTAATCATCTCTCAATAATATAATAAAATTTCCTAAAAATTAATTTAAATTTTAGAAATCTGTGGGGGTTTACATATACAAATCAGTACCCTGAGACGACGACGCCAATGATGCAGACGATGAGGCAGAAGAACCATTGAGAGTTCGACTAAAGAGGAAGTCTCCCCAAACATCAACGTCTCTTGTCATCAAGCTTCGAGGAAAGGCTCTTGCTCACTCATCCCCAACGGCGTCAGCCGCTAGTCAAGAGCCTATTCGGATAAAACTCCCCCGAAGAGGCCCAAAGGCAGCCCTAAGGTCGTAAGAATCTCCGGCTCCAGCTCCCTTGGTAGTCAAACTAAAGCGGAGACCTCCTCGACCTTCTTCTCACTAATGAGGAGTTAGGGGACTATATATGCGCCAATGCTGAGGCACACTCTTTAGATGATGTAATCCCTCGAGATAAAATCTCGTATTTCATTAATAGAAAATTATATTTGAATTACTCTTGTGCACACTGGAACACTATGTATTTCTTAGACAATGCTCTGTATATGTTGTAAACACAAGTGGCAACCGCTAATCTTGCAAGCCGAGTTGTCTCTTCCCGAGGTGCTTACTTCCTGTTCCAGCAAGGAAAAAAGATGAAGAACCCATCACCTTCGGTGAGATAGAACATCCTCAGAGACTCACTCCTGCAGAACCGGAACCTAACAACGAAAATATACAGCTCTACCGTTACACCGCTCAAGCCAAACACCTTATCCAGAGGATGGGCTATGACCTGACCAGCAACGGAGGTCTGAATTATGACAAAGGCTGATGTCTTCCCTTACCACTTCTTGCTCCAAAGGGAAAGTCTCAAAATTACTACCTGCGTACTCGTTGAGGTTTGGGTTATATTGCACGTACAACAACTTCGAAGAGTCCAGAGCCGGAGGTCATGATGCACTCTCACTTGTAGTGCCCCGTTCCTACATCGTTCCCCGTTCCCATCCACGGGGTACGCGAGAAAGGAACAATGTCGCTATCGATTCGGTCGGGACTGATAGGTCAGAATCGACCGAGTTAATCGAACAGGAACGATTGAATTAAGATCCATTCCACGTCATGGAATGACTTCTTTGAAACCAAGTACCATATTCAGCGGGTTTAGCCTCAAGGATTGGCTCTGCGGCTGAGTCGGGAGAGACCTCCCGTTGCTCTGGTTTTCATGCCGCACTTGATTTGGCTTTGGCTTTGGTTTTCGTGAATGCATTTTTCGTGAATGTTTCCGATAGGTTTTCATGACTTGCATTTTGAGCTTCGCATTCATATAGAAATTTCTTGAATTACACAGTGTTCTAATCGGTTGCTTATGCGATTGCAGGTGATCGCGTAGGCGACGTCAGCGCATCCAACTAGTCGCTCGCTTGAAGCAAGTCTAAGGCGAGTGGCTGACCTCCTTCTCCTCATCCCTCTACTGCAAAATCAATATGAAGTTAAATGAATGCTTGTCATAATAGTGTAGAATCAAAGAAATTGTGGCACAATTCTTCACGAAACACTTGCTATCAAACTGCCGGTATTGAAAATAGAAAATGTGCTTTCTTATGCAATTCCACCTAGCCTATGCAAAACAATGAATGAATCGATTAACATTTATTGCAACGATACGGCTAAGTAAGAAAATCGACTAAGTTCAAAAGAATGGCTAAGTTTTGCACATAAAAGAGAAAGGATAAGGTTCTAGAAAAGAGGGAGAATTTTTCAAGACTCTACAAAACGGTCATTGGATAACTTGTCGACAAGGTGTAGTTTTCTCGAACGGTTGCCTAGGCCAAGGGATGGATTCGGCTTGGGAGGAACGAGTATAGCAAGCGCCAGTCTTTCATCAGCATGGGTTATTCGGGAACTTTTGTACAGGGCTCGCTACCCGTCGCAAAAGGGTCATCGTCTAACCCAGCTATAGTCCGTGATGGCTTGACATTGCCAGTGACCTTCACACCCTATCACTGCTTAACTAATGCACGTGACACGGGATGAATACGATAGCTTCTTAATGTTTACAAATTCATATGCTTGCCTCAAAACATGTTAACATGCAATTGATCAGGATGGTTAGAAAGATCACGTAAATAGCTAGCTAACATGTTTATAAAACTACATGAATCAAATGCAGAGCCTGGATTTTAATTAGCCATTCGCCAGTACATGTGATCGTACTGATCCTTGCTCTTTGCAGGTCTGCGCATCAGGAAGGATGCGCCAACTAGCTCGGCGACGTTCGTGATTTTGAAGCTTCGACCACACGTTGAAGACTTGTCCATGCGACTCCACTTGTGAAGGCTCTCGATAGTCCAAGATACATGGCTCAGCGTCCCTCTATTCCAGGTCACTGGAATACTCTAATGTATATTGAGGGATGTGTGCATTGTATGGAACGGCTATCTCATTGGCACTCTTTTGTAATAGAGTAATGTTGTAGCCCACGCATCATGAGTCCTGCATTGGAGTCTGTAAATGATGATCATTATTAATAAAGATCAAAGTTTCCTTTACTTGCTGTGTGTTTTAATTTGTATACGTACTCTCTTAGATCTCGTGTTTCGGATTACCTTATGACTATGCCTTGTGCGATCGTAAGATAGGTTTGCACGACATTACACCCGGGGGACGACTATCGATTCGACGAAATCGGGGCGTGACATAATGGTATCAGAGTACGGCTTTACGTCCTTGGCCTCCAGTGTCGAGTTTTTAGTCTCAAACCGTTGACCTCGTGTCGATGAGTTGATTTGTTCCATATGCTGAACCCAGGACATTTCTGAAACTAATGAGAGTTGCCTTTCTTTTTCCTGCAGTTGCGGGAGCTCGGGTGGAGGACGAGACGAGCGCTTCCAGCGGCTCGAGTAGTTCCAGACCCGAGCATTCCGTCAAGCCAACAAAGATGACGCCTACCGTAGCCGGATCTTCCGGTGACCCAATGCAACGGTTGCTGTAGATGCTCGAAATACTGCAACGACAAAATAAGCTCCATCGTCAGCAAGCGGAGGCTCGTCAGACCCAATTCGAGAATCGGTTTGAGGCTCAATTCAAGCTGCAGCAGCAGCAGCTGAATACACTCCAGCAGATCGTACAATCGGTCATGGTCAACAATAATTCAACGATGATGCCTGCCGTGACCGAGCCTGCAGTTCGATCCAACGAAGCTAAATCGGAGGCGCCTTTGCTCTCACCTGCGTCACTGAGAAGTTCTAACTTTGACGTGTTAAAATTCACAAAAAGCTGCCGCCCTTCCTTCAATGGCACAGACGATCCCTCCGTGGCGATTGACTAGTTGAAGGAGCTGGAAGACAAGTTCGAGCTTCTGGGTGTCGAAGACTCGAAGAAAGTCGCGTGTGCTCAACTTCTACTTCGAATGAACGCGCACGATTGGTGGGCTGTACAGAAGCGGGCTATTTGACGTGAAGACGGGACGGCGGCAATCTCGTAGGCTACATTCAGAAATACATTCGAGACCGAATATCTTTCTGCAGCCGTGCGACAGGAAAAAGAAAATAAATTTATGTAGTTGAGGCAACGGAATCTAACAGTGCAACAATATGCGGCCAAATTCGACAAACTGGCCAAATTTGTTGGAGCATATCTACCTACCACTACAAGTCGAACCCGACGATTCGAAGTGGGCCTGCGTTCCTCTATTCGTGCTCATGTCTCGGTGCCTGAATACAAAACCATGGGCGAGGCACTCAACCATGCCCTCTGTCTGGAGTTCGAGTATCCTCCTGTTACTACTGGCGCTGTTCACTTTAATAACAAACTTTATAGTAATGCGCACAAGCGTCAAATCGTGGCAATGGAGCAACGGAGGCGGTAAAATCGTGGCAACAATCCGTACAGCGGCAAAATCTGCACAAGCATAAAAATTGTGGCAATGGAGGCGGCAACCAGACGAAGGATCGAATTGTCTGTAATTTCTGCCACAAAGAGGGGCACATGGACAACGAGTGCCGATTGAAGAACGGAGCATGCTTCGGGTTCGGCCGAATGGACCACATCGCACGCAACTGTCCGAAGAAGCCAAACCAGTGCCCCCAACAACATCATCAGAACCTAGGCCAAGCACCTCGGGCGCCACCAACCACATAACATAATGGCCAAGATCGTCGCCCCAATGCTCAGGGCTGCATCTACGCCGTGACTCGAGACGAAGCGTTTGCATCTGACACAGTCGTGACAGGTATACTACAATTCAATAATAAACCAGCTCGTATATTATTTGATTCAGGTGCCTTGTATAGTTTTTATCGATGGACTTCACCTCTGAGCACAAGTTTCCCCTGACACCGCTGGGTCTCGATCTTACTGTTAACGTACCGTCGGGTATGCCACTACTTGCAAATTTAGTCTGCGGAGACAGAATCATCTATATAGGTGGTCAAAAGATCAGTCTTGATGCGATAGTTCTAGATATTAAAGACTATGACATCATTGTGGGGATGGATTGGCTCGGACCGTACAATGCAACCATAGACTGTACTGAAAAGAGGGTCACATTTCGCATACCTGGAGTGCCTGAATTCTGCTATTCGTGTGGTGAGACGTCGTCGACCTACATGGTGATCTCCCTAATGTCTGCTCGACGGATGCTACATACCGGGTGCGAAGGCTA